>VSMD01015952.1:0-12520 GCA_008750895.1 Mirza zaza
AGCTCAGGAGTTCGAGACCAGCCTGAGCAAGAGCGAGACCCCATCTCTACTATAAATACAAAGAAATTAATTGGCCAACTAATATATATAGAAAAAATTAGCCGGGCATGGTGGCACATGCCTGTGGTCCCAGCTACTTGGGAGGCTGAGGCAGCAGGATCACTTGAGCCCACGAGTTTGAGGTTGCTGTGAGCTAGGCCGACGCCACGGCACTCACTCTAGCCTGGGCAATAAAGTGAGACTGTATCTCAAAAAAAAAAAAAAAAAAATTCAATTTTAAGAAGAATACACAAAATAAGAATATCTAATGTTGTAAATAATAAATACTCATCAAATGAAAATTCAGGTGCTTTCTAAAAAGGAGTAGATTTAAATTACAATAGGTTCCATCTCAGAAGCCATTATTATTATTAAAAAATATATAGCAGTTGGCAGCGTGGCCTATCCCCATAGAATCAGAGTTAGTGAAACAAAGAATGTCACTACCCATGCTTGTCCTAGGCCGAGAATTTCACAATTAACATGACTGTGTTTCCAGATTTTCTTTCTTTCACCAAATAAAATGTACTTTCCTGGAGTACGGGTGGGAGATTGAAGTCACTGGGATCCTTTCATCATTATGGGGTTTCACACCCTGGTTTACTTACTCCACCTTTTTAAATGTAAAAATATTAGCACTGTCGAAGGGAATATAGATATGATCATTTTAGGCTTATAGCCATTTGCCAGCTGAACCAAACAAACCAGCAAAATAAAGACAGGTGCTTTAGAATTTTAGCCATAAAAGTTTAAAATCTATGTATTCTGTCCTATTTTTCTTGTCTAAAACCCAAAAAAAACAGTAGAAAGAAATTCACGTGGACTTTCACATACGCAGGGAAACACAACACAGAGAAAAAGGAGTCACAAGGAGGAGGGTAATTATCTTATTTCACTTGTGGTTTTATGTTTTTGATCATTACAAGGTCACTGATACACAAGTCACCAACATCAATGCCATTGTAACTTCCTAATTTTTGGCTAAAATAAGTATATTCTTTAAAGTGTCCACCATAAGTTAAATGATTTAATGGGAATCAATGATCAAGCATGGTGGTGCACACACACCTATCCCATCTACTTTTAATGAAAATATTTTGCATTATTTTAAAGATCTACTCCATTAATACAGAGCAATCTGGTATATAAAAATTGTGTTCAAAGTTAAATAAGAAAAAGTGGGAATGTAAGCAAACACCATTCAAAGTTAATGAGTTTTGCCCTTGACAACAGAATTTAATTTACATTTTTCTTGTTGTATCTGTAGATACATGTACACCTGCCCTTACAATTACGGTTCCAATAAAAGCTTCTCTTTATAAATTCAAGAGCGTGCTAATCAAGAGCTTTATGGAATTCTGTAGTACTCACCTTGGTGCCGAACAAGTGCGAAGATGAAAGAGACCCAAATTCTAAGTAATGATGAATAATTCATCCTGGAATTTTAAAAAGAAAAAGAAAAAAAAATCCCCAGCTTGCCACAGTAAATAGAACACCAGGTGTGTTTGGTGGCAAATCCCGGGACACATCACAACCATCATAGAACAAATTCACATAAAAGCATCAATAGTTCTGAGTTGAGAAGCGATTCACTGAATGCTGGCAGGTCCTCCTAAGTTCCACACCCCATGAACAAATTAGACCCCCAGAAGAAGCCAGTCTGACAGTGTGATGAGATCATTGAAATTGTCAGGCAATTCTACAGAACCAATGAGACCAGCAATGAGTAAAGGCATCTAAGCGATCACTGAAAAATAGAGGACCCAACTCTAACGTTGAGTGTGCTGGGTCATGCCTGTAGAACAGAAATCACATCCTCGGTGAGACCTGGCTTTCTTAATTTTCTCCAGAGCTTTCCATCAGGATCAAAGAAAGTCAGCCAAAACACAGTGTGGTTTTACAGGTAGGAGGATTTAGAGTTTGCCATCACCTTCTCCACAGAAGGGAGCCAATCCATCATTTTGAAGGACTGGCCAGATCCATGGGTAGTCTAGGACTCTGTCCCCTGACTTTGCATGTGAAATGAATGATAGTTACATTGGTAATACAAAGGGACCACTCCACTATTGCTCCTTGGAATTACAATAAAAATAGAATCCAGTGCACAAGCAAGTCATTAGTTCCAGCAAGTTAGTTAAAGAAGAAACATTTCGAAAATGAACTTGTTTTCATGTTAGGTTGCTTTACCCTTCATTAGGAGCGAGTTTGGTCTGTGCCGCTCTGCAAAGCTCCAATGCGAAGACAGATGCAAGCTCAAATTAGACATTAGAATCAAACTGCATGGCTAGACCATGAAGTTTGCTGCTGACAGTATTCTTACAAATAAAAACCCTCTTCTTATCATTTGAAGTTATCACAATTCTTCAGCCAGGCTTTCATGGAAAAAGCCATGAATTTATCCTGTGAGAGTTTCAGTGTAAATCTTTAGCTGTCAAATATACACATTGATGTTTCAAGCACATATTAAATATTAGTCAGTATTGCTGAAAATGGCACAAAGACTTTACTAGAGATCACAGCGCAGCTTTAGCGGAAGCAGATGCCGTGCAAGTTTAAGACTTGAGCCCTTAAGGGAAACTGTTCAGAGAGCAGTAAGGAAGATTCGTTTAGATATTTGTATTTATGAAAAATGTCACTAACCTGTTCTGCAGAGACTGGAGGGACTGAGTCAGAAATATTAAGTCAAATCTTGGTAAAACAAGAATTCATGTCAATTCTCCTCAACTTGCTGCCAATTATTTCTGATTCCTGAAATGACGTCTGAATCCCGTACTCTTAAAACCAAAAATTAAGTTAGTCCTGTGCTAGAGTCAGGTAAGTGTTGAGTTGCAATCAAGTTTTTTTCTATTGATTAAGGAAAAGTAAATCTAAAGATCAGTTTCAGGATTGCGTAGAGAGAGGTTCTTTTCCTGAAAAACTAGACCTTTTTTTTCCCCCCTTAAAAAAAAAAAAGTAGATTCAGATGGAAATGTCAGGTACTTGGAGCTGAAACTTTGGTCCTTTCTGATCAGAATCACTTTGCACTGAAAAACACAAAAGAAACCTCCCCCCTCTTCTACCTTTGTACCCAAAAGAAGGCAACTGTATAACGTTACAGAATTAGCATCCACCGGCATGGGATTCAAACTCCAAACAAAGCTTTGCTGCCTCCAACATTTAAATGAAGTTGGTTTTCTACTAAAGTCTTTTTTTGTTTCTCTGGTTTTGAACAGTCGCCACAGATAGGCTCTACTCTGTTTTTTCACAGGTATGCATGAAGTATTTAAAGAAACTTTTCCAAACTTTTCTAGGCTTCATTCCTTCTCTTTTGTCTCTGATCCACCGCTGTGCAGGGGAGAGGCCAGGGCACTTTTCAGGCAAAACCGAACCAAGCTCCCAGTGAGTGTGGGGCTTGAGCTTTCACAAGGGAAAACCCCAAACTATGCCCTGGAAACCTCGCCTGGTTCCCAGTGAGGGTCATTGCGGGGGAAGTGAGGTGAGGGAAGTGACGTGGGGGAAGATAGGCCTCTCATGATAAAAATTTGCAGTAAGCGCATAATTTAAAAGGCATTGTGAACGAGAGAAAAACGAAACGTCTTAGGTTCTACGCTCCCAAGCATCCGGTAGATGTGGAATGAGAAAAATTGGCTAAGGCATAAGCTAAATCTACTGTTCAAAATGTTTAAAATGAAATTTATTGTGAAAGGAGTAATATGAATGTAGCAGAAAGAAACTCTTTTATAAATCAATGCGAATTTAAAAATTGCTCCAAATTTTCTCCTACCAGATATTTGAATGCTGACTGTCTGTCTGAAAGAGATATAATTCCAGGTTTAAGCAAGCTGCCCTAAAATGGACAAGAGTGTTTGGGGAACTATTTTTTTTTTTTAGCTTAAATTACCCAATATTTTTCAAAAAAATCTGTGATAATTTAACAGGTTTCACACATGGTTTATTCTCTCTCTGGTATGATGGATCCTCCACATATATTTACTCACAGATGTCAAATGACTGTTTTCCCCCAAAAGGCACATATTTATATAACAGAAAATCTAGTTTTGGGGGTGCCCATTTAAAATAAAATTAGGCTCAAATCCCAGACTCAACCAGAAAGGCATTCTGGTTGCCCAGCCTTTATTAGGATTTTAGCCTGGTATCAACCTAAATGTCTTGAAGCAATAGTTGGCTCTATTTTAAAAACTGCCAGTGGCATACTAATTGCTTTCATTTTCTTTTTTCATGCACTCATGGATATTTATATCTCAGCCCTCTTGACCCATTTGAGGTGCTTCACCCTTCTTGAGGCAGGACTGCTACTGGGATAAATGCTGTTGGGACAAGACAGTGGCATAAATGAATCAGCCTTTGAGAACTCGGCTGGGCTTGGAGGAGAGAGCACTCTTGGGGAGAGACTGGTCTGGCGGAGCAGTCGTCGGGCTGGGAAGCCAGTCGATGAGTACGTGTTCTGGCTTTGTGCTCCGTGGTCACAGGTGGACAAGTGACAGAAATCTCTTTTCATGCTGTGTCAGCAGAAGGACTTATTTTGCTGAGGGTGTAAGGTGGGCAAAGACTCCAGACAAGATTTAAACTGGGGGTGGGGAGGGGATGTCTTGAAGGTAGTCGCCCAAGATATTCATGCTTTGCAAAGATGGCATAGATCGATGCTGCCTTTTAGGCAAAAGAAAAGACAGCTCAAACAAAACAAAAAATATATAATTCCCTAAAAACAGGTAGAATGGGTCTTCTGTGCTGAAAGTTGTTTGTTTTATTTCCTTAAGTTCCTTACATTTTTTTTCTGTGAAAAAGATCGTCAGGTTTGAGCTAGTTTGAAGTGATGCAGTTGTTGGTCGTGGCAGACGTGGAGAAGCGTCAGATCCCTTGCAAGAGAGATGTGAGAAGGCCACCATGAGTGGCCAACAGTCTCCAGCTCTTAGCGCCTTCAGGCTCAGCCTCCGCCATGGGCACACCACACTCCTCCTGGGGCAGCCCCCAGCGAATGCCTGGACAAGGTGGGGTGCCTGGCCTAGCCCTTCCCACCAAAACAGGACTCCCCTAAGGGGCTGCTTTTGCTCCAGAGAGCCCTGTTGAATGACAAAGACTCAGTCAGGTGCTCAAGCAAGACAGCTCTAGTAAACCAAAATCAGGGCCTTGCCGGGAAAGCCATGTATTGTATATATATGTGGCTGTCCCCAACCTTTTTGGCACCAGGAACCAGTTTCACAGAAGACAAGTTTTCCACGGAAGGAAGAGGGGTAGGCAGAGCTCAGGCAGTGATGTGAGCTACGGGGAGCGGGTGTAAATACAGATGAAACTTTGCTGGCTTGCCCACAGCTCCCCTCCTGCTGTGCGGCCCAGTTCCTAAGTTTCATGGAGGATAACGTTTCCATGGACTGGGGGTAGGGGAGGGGGTGGCAGAGCTCAGGTGGTGATTCTCAGCCTGGTTCCTAACAGGCCACAGACCACTGCTGGGTTGCGGCCCAGGGGTTGGGGACCACAGCATATATATACCTGCATGTATATTATGTATATGATTTATTATATATACATGTACATGAATACATATATATGTATATTTTATATTTATGTATACTTGAGATATTGGGGTAGATGCCTCCAAAGATTTATTGCTTAAAACTTTAGAGCCTTCAGACATGTCCTACTCCATGCCATTAAGAGCTAAAATTTCTCCCAGCAAAGGAAGACAATAGAGAGAACTTTCCCCCACAGGGCAACAGGTGGACCCCTCATACACTGTTCCTACCTCCTCTCCTGACTGCTAGGCCTATAATCAGGGTGAAGTCGCAGCATAACCCAGCTGGAGACATGCTGGGCTGCTAAGAGAGGATAAGGACTGTGCCCCCAAAGGAGCTGCAAGATCTAACCAGCACATACTGCAATGGGACGGGAGGAGGGAAGACCCAGGGACTGGATTCTCAGTGTGCTCTGTCAAGGATACTGGACCATAAGATAGAGCAAGTGGGAGTTTATTGACTTAAGGGAAATCTCTAGAGATACAGGCTTCAACACTGTCAAGAACTCCAGGGGATGGTGCAAACTCACTCCTAGAAGCCTGGAAAAAGTAATGACTCATGCTGAGCAAGGTTGAAATAAATGCCTGAATTACTGTGGCAGATGGCAGGAGGGACTGAAAGGCTCAGGGACAGACACATTATGTGAGTCTGTTAGACCCACCAGACAACTGTGATCCATGGAAGACCCAGAGGACAGGCACACCATCCACCAAAGCCAGCAGAACATGCTGGTGAGCAAAGCACCAGCCTCATTAAGAAGCTCAGTGATGATGCCCCTCTGCCCACCAGGGCTCGTGCCAGGTGAGGTGGTCACAGAGCTTGGCTCCCTGGGAGCAATGGAGATGATGGGCCTCTGAAGCAATAGAGGCCAGGTGACATCACTCTACTGCCTGGGGCCAGAATGGGTCATAATTTCATCATGATCAGTAAGATCAGAGGGGCAGCCAAGGGGGCCTGACCCACGTAGAGTTATGAAATGTGGCTGATACAGCATGGCATCCAAGGGCAAAGTAGATGGGCAGCCAACACGCATAGTGCTTACTACATAAAATAAAAAAGAGCAAGAATGGTTAAGAAAGGCTCAAAGCAGTGTACCAATAAAAAGTCACGATCCCTGCTCAGTTTCCGGATCTGAGTCAATTTTCAAATTTGGAATCTACAGACTGAAAAGGTAACTGGACTTTGTAACACCATGGTAAGTGTGTACGGTAATAATTATCCCAGTCTGTCTCCAGAAAGACCTTTGACCATTTACTCAAGTGACTGTAGACTTGGAGAAGGGGAATGCCTAGACCTTTTGAGGACAAGAGGTCAAGAGGTTTTAGTTAACAATGATACCTAAAGACTTTGCTAGAGTGGGAACATATAGGGCCCAAAGAATGAAAGCAACCAAAAATGAAAGCTGGCAGGATCCAGCTTACAATGGGTCCACAGGGGTTGCAGATCCACCTGGATGTCATTTTCTCAGTCCCAACATGTAATTGAGATTGATGTACTTGACATATTGGGCTCTTGGTCTGCAGATAAAGAACTATTGTTGTAAGGAAGGCAAGTGAAACCTCTGGAACTGCTCCCCGCTACTCCAGCCAAGGTAGTAAATACAAAAGAGGATTGCATCCTGGACTGATGGCAGGATGGCAAAGATCATGCCACTCTTAAAGAGGAGGGGTGGTGGACTCTATCATATCTGCGTTCAGTTGGCCAGGATGGATCTGTGGACTACTTCAGGTTCAACCAAGTAGCAGTCCCAGTTTCAGCTGCTGTGCTAATGTAGTATCTTTGCCAGAGCTGATTAACATAGCTTCAGGTATATGATATGTGGCCATTCACTTGGAAAATGCACCTCTTTCTTATCTAAATCAGGAATGAGGATCAGAAACAGCTCATATCATATGGAACAGCAGACAATATACATTTTTAGCTTTGCCCCGTGGTCAGGATAAGTCTCCCACCTTCTTTCATAATATAATGCAAAAAGGTCTGGGCCACCTGGGTCCCACAGAGCATCACCTCGATTCACTGCATTGATAACAGCAATAGATTGGGCATGATGAGCAAGGGATGGCTAGTAGGCTGGACGCCTTGGTAGGACATATGTACTCCAGAAGGTGGGAGATGAATCCTACAAGGATTCGGGGCTGCTACTTTGGTAAAGTTTTAGGAATCCAGTGATGAGGAACATGCCAGGACATCCTCTCCCAAGTAAAACATAAATTACTGTGTTTTGCAGCCTCTCTACAAAGAGCTTCTTCCTTCTTTGTAGGCTTTTTTGTCTTTTTGAGGCCACACATTCCAAACCTGGGAATACTGCTGCAGCTTACATTCCAGGTGATAGGAAAGTTTTGAGCTGGGCTGAGAGAATGAAAGAATTCTGTAGCAGCTCCAACCTACAATGTGAGCAGCTCTGCTACTTGGGCCATATGTTCAGCAGACCCTTTGATGTTGGAAGTGTCAGTGGTGGAAAAAGATGAAACATAGAGTTTATTACAAACACCAATGGGAGAACTACAACACAGACCCCCTGGAATTCTGGAGAAAGGTCATGCCATCTGCAGCAAAGAAGGACACACCTCCTGAAAATGAGCTCCTGGCATGTGACTGGGTCTTGTGATGGAACATTTGACCAAGAGACAGTGGCTATATATCCTGAACTTCCCATCACCTGGGTCCTGTTGGGCTCACTAAGTTATGATGTCAGGTGGACCCAGTAGCAATCTATCATAAGATGGAAATGATATATCCAGAACTGGTCATGAGCAAGAGGCCTGCCACAGTTGTACCAGTGCCCCAGCCCCAACTCAGATCACACGTACGGCCACATGAGGAGAGGTGCATAGGACAAGCTGAAGTAGGAGGAAAAAGCCTAAGCTTGGTGTATGGATGGATTGGCTTGGTGTGTATGTGCAAATCTAAGGCAGATAGATGTGAGCCTCACTCAGGGGTGGCCTAGGAAGACAACGATAAGGGAACATCTTCCCAATGTGTAGAGCTTTGGGTGATATATCTTGTCTTGTACTTTGTGTCCAAGGAGAAGTGCTCTGAGATTAGAATTTGTACAAATTCATAGGCAGTGGCGAATCACATAGCCAGTTGGACAAGGGAGAGCCTGGCAAGAAAAAGATTGAAAAATCAGTGACAAAGAGGCCTAGAGTAGAGACATGTGCATAGACAGGTGAGAATGGACATGAAGTATGATCTTTATGATGAGTGTTAATATATTTAATATATTTATATCATTAATATATTTAACATACTGATATTAATAATATATTAATGTATAATATAAATATATTAATATATCATGCTAATACATTTATATATATTTATACCATGACATAAATAATGATATAATGATATAAATATATTAACACCCACCAGAAGGTATCCAATACAGAAGAGGCACTAACCAACCAAGTAGACAAAATGACTTGGCCTGTTGGTGTTAAGCAGCCTTTGTCAGTGTTGTTACAATGGGCATGGGTATGAAGAGGCCAGCAGTAGAGACAGAGGTTATTCATGGGCCCAATAGCATGAACTCCCATTTAGCAAGGCTGCGTTAGCTACCATGCACTCTGAATGTTCGACCTGCCAGTAACAGAGACCAAAGCTGAGCCCCCATATGTCACTGTTCCTTGGTGAGACCAACTGGCCATTTGGTGGCAAAATGACCACATTGGTCCCCTTTCATCCTGGAAGGGTCAGTGGCTCCTTCTTACAGAGATGGAGACATAGTCTGGATATGAATGCGCCTTTCTTGCCCAGGGGCCTCAGCCACACCACTAACAGGAGGCTTACAGAATGCCTGATCCACAGTCATAGAATTAATTCTGTGTAAAATAGCATCTGACTAGGGAACTCACTTTACAGAAAAAGGGGTGTGAGTGGACTCATGACTATGGGTCCACTGGTTGGAATACAAATAATATAATGTAGAAGTTGCCAGTCCAGTCAAGAATTGAATTGCTTAAGGAGCAGGTGAAGCACCACCTTGAAGACAATACCATGCAAGGTGCTATCCTTGGGATACTATGTACATTGAGTCAGAGACCACTGTATGGTACAGTGGCCCCAGTAGGAAGACTACATAAGTGCAGGAACCCAGGTGTGGAAACAGAAGTGGCCTCACTTGCCATTATCCCCAGTGATCAGTGGGGGGCTCTGTGCTTCCCCAATCCCTCATCTCTGGGCTATACAGAGTTTGAAGTCCTGGTCCCCCAAGGGAGGGCCACCACTCTCTCCAGGGGACACAGCAAGAGTCTGAACTACTGTAAGATTGAACTACAAGCTCTGGCTGTGATGCTACCTGGGCACTTCGGGCTCCCGTGTCTAAAGACTAGCAGGCATGAAGATGAACCATCATCTTGTTAGGGGAAATTGACCCTCATGAGCAGGAGGAAGTAGGGCTGTTGTTACACAGGGGTTCAAGGGATAATGTGTGGAACTCGGGCGACTCACTTGGGTGTCTCTCTGTACTCCCTTACCCAATTGTGACACGGTGGACAAGTGTAGCAACCCCAGTCTGAGCAGCATATGGTTACCAGGGACTCAGACTACTAAGGAATTAAGGTTCGAGTGAAACTACCAGGTAAGTCTCTGAGATCAACAGAGGCAATCACTGAGGTGATACAATGGAGGGTGGAAGAGGGAGGCACTGGGCACCAGTTGTAGTACTGAAGTCAACTGCAGGGGTTGTAGGTCATTCCCCTAACTCTAAGTTTACCTTCATGAAGAGAGGTCCACTAGAGCTGCCCCAATCATGGATAGAGAACTGGGTCTACACATTGCATGGAGTGGACTGTGGCAGACATGAGGATGCATCACTCAGATCTACCTTCAAGAAGAGTGATTTCCAGGTATAAGGAGTATGGTTAGCTTCCAACTGTTGGCTCCTTCAGTACCTATGGCAGTATTCAAGCTGTGTTTAGGTTCTTATTGATTTCCAAATCAATGACTGAGAATAGCAGTGGTAAAATGCCCTGGCCATTTTTTCCCAAGGTGAGACTTGTCTAATGGAAAATCTTTGCTCCAGAACACCCTATTGGGCTGGCCGACTTTGTGAGGTCAGTAGCATGGTCTGATGGCTCCTCCTGCTCAACCCTACTTCTTCCCCCATTCTTTCACAGGTATTACTCCCCAAAAAACTTTTTGCACTCCCAATACCACCTTAGCATCTGCTTCCTGGAAAACTGAACCTGTGACACTGGTGTCTTGGATAAACTTAAAAGCCCTCTACAACTGATTGTTTTGCTTCATTGTATGATCTACCATGGAGAGTTCAGATATTTCTGTAGTGCAGTTGTTGCTACCACTTATCCATTCATTGAATAATGTCTAACCTCCTAGATTTAGCTCATTAAGGTGATTACATCTAAGGCTGGACTTATATTCTCCCTAAAAATAGTAATCCATAGCAAAATTCTTAACATGGATGAGGTGATGAAGAAAATGCAGTTGTGTTCCTGCAGACTTGTCCTAAATAGTAAAGACATTAGCAATGAAAATATGCTCAAGAGCCCTACATAGGGAAATTCGCTTCTCTTATTGTATTAGAATCTTCATTCTTGGACATCCGGGTTAACTTTCATAAAATGGGATGTTCACATAGTCTTATTAGTTTTTCATTCTTGAAAACAGATTTTTTTTAAACCTGATGAACTATTTCTAAAAATTTTCCTATTTAGTAGTGTAATGATAATAAATACTTAATTGCAAGCTGCATCAGGAGTTTAAATTGTAGAATAAATGCTCTAGAGTTTGTCTTTTTAAAGAATTATTATTTGCCGGTAAGTTATATTTCTTTTTGTTCTGGCCTTACTAATTTTAGACTCTGGGTTTGGGCTAATGCTAATAATCATGGCTTACTTATGAGAAACATGGCATTGGCTCTTTGAAAACCAAACTGAATGACAATTAATGTTTATTAACTAACTAGCAATATTTTCTAGACCTAAGAGCTCAATAATAAAAGATGTTCATGTCTGAAAATTTAAACAAATAATCTAAGATATTTTCTGAAAGCAACTGAAATACCTTTAGCCAATGAGTTTGTAATAGCTAATTCTAAGTGGACTGACATAACCGAAAAACTCAAATTGGCCTGAGTCTATTAATAACGTTCGTTTAGCATATTACTAATAAAGTTGGGGTATAAAAGGAGGGGGACAGACATATCATATTCCTTATTCACCAAAGAGAATGAAGTAGTTCCTCTAGAAGAGATCTTACTGGTAGGCAAGAACCAGCCCTGATTAAACCTTACTCTAGACAATAAGCACGGCATTTCAGGGTGATTAATCCATCACTTTTCAAGGGCACTCAGCTGAAACAAATGTTCACACATTGTTAAGGATAAATAATCCATACATACCTTCTACTGCAGAAGTGAAATACCACTTACCAATGATTAAAAGTTACAGGTTCTAGAAGAAAGATAGACGGTATGTATGGCTCACGACATCTTTAATGTGTTGAATTCGAGTGCCTACGTTTGCATGACTAATTGGGAGGAATGCTATCTTGGTTGCACTAACCAGGAATCATAATACCAAGCTCAAGATCAGTAAAGTTTTTCACTTTGCATGGATGTGACAAATAATAGAACCAGAAAAAATGCTTGTTTTATAAAATCTCAATGGAGAACAATTTGGTAATATCTACCAAAATTACAAACACTTTGACCTTTTAATCCAGCAATCTCACTTCCAGGAAGGTATTCTACAGATATATTTCAAATATGTAAAAGAACATATGCTGTTTACTGTAGGAAATTAAGAAGAGTAAAAAAAAAGGGAGATTAAGAGAGAAGAGAAAAAACTCAATGTCGATGAATAGGGGGTATTGGTTAAATAAATTATGGTACATCTACAAAAGGAATACTACAAATGGTAAGTTGATTTTCTCTGATACAGTTCCAAGAAACACTTTAGACGAGGCGTATAATAGTGTATGTTAATTTTGCTGTATGAAAGGGG
>VSMD01015954.1:0-79508 GCA_008750895.1 Mirza zaza
TCTCCACACTTAGAAATCTTAGGAACTCCGAGAAGCCAAAATTAGCTCATTCATTTTTACAGCTCTGCGCCAGTGCCCATTAGGGTCAGGCTCGTAAGATATGAGTGCTTTCTCCTCCCTGTGCTTTGACCACAGGAAGACTGACTGGGCAGCCCTTCTGGACAGCAACCTCGGCCAAGGAGCAGATGCCATGATTGGTTTCCCTTTACCTCACCACTGGGATGGTTCTGAATACTTCATAGAATTCATTCCCTCAAGCTTACATTCCTTATTTCTCATGGAAGCAAAACGCTGCATTTCTTTTCCCTAATAAAAAGGACCCTCCATGCCATACTTTTCTTGGTCTTGGTTTCTATTTCCTTGCATTTGGCTCCTTGCTGGGGTCTTAGGGATAATTGCACTTTCGTACTCTTCAAGCTTTCAGTCGTATGTGGAGGCTTATTTAAATCAACCCCTTAACAACAAAGAGGTGTGTGTTGGAGGTGGGGTGGGTTGTGGAGATGATGGTGATGACTCAGGGACAGATAAGTATAACTTCTCTTCCTAAGATGTGAAGCCATATAGCCTAGAGGGGAAATGTAAAAAGCCCCTATAGAATGACTCCTTCTGCCCATTTCACCCCTTCTTCCTATTGGTCTAATTGTAGGTTGGGACTCATCAAAAGCTGATTGAAGGTTAGGGAAGGATTGGCTACTTGAATACTGATTAGGCAAGAAATGTAAGACCAAGGGAAGAAATGGAGTCTTGAGAATTTTCCTAACCCTGAAAAAAAGAAGGAAGGGACAATTTTATAAAACAGAAAGACAGATAAATGATATGGAGAGATGTTAAATTTTACTGCCAGATATGTGACATTAAAATTATTTATGACAGAGAGCCCTTTATTTCTAAACTAGCTGTTTTATCTTGGGAATGTTATTTAACCTCTCCCATCATATATTTCTCTAAATATGATCAGTTAGGTATTGTCTTTATCCAACAGTGTTATTTTGTGGGTTAAATTGACATGTAGAAATTGGCTAACATAGTACCTGAAGCATAATAGACTCACAGAATATTAATTCTCTTCTTTTCCATAAACTTAACCATTAAAACATGCAGGTGTATATAACAGTTCTATCATCCACTTATTTAATACTAGGTGCTTTATAGATTTTTGCCTACATCGTATACTTTAATTCATTGTATAAATTCATCTTTGCCTTGTCCTGTCAGATAAATGTTATCATTCCCTTTTTCCAGATTGAGACACGGAGAAGGAAAGGTGTTTAGGAAACACCTAAAATCTCACAGCTAGTAAATGGTAGAATCAAGATTTGGAGCCATGCACTGTGATACAAAATTATTACAGCATTTTCTTTTCCCAAGCCTGCTAATGAAGTTTGCACAATTACCTCTAGGAAAAAGAGCTATAGCTCTACTTTATTTTTATTTTTTGTCTGTGTTGATTGTGGTATGAGAGCAGAGGAAGAACTGTCTGTGTTTTTACTTTAAATTTTTTTTTTTTAATTTTAGATTTGGGGGTACAAGTTGAATTCTGCTACATGTATATCTTATATGGTGGCGGATTCTAGGCTTTTGGCGTACCTATCAAGTAGTGTATATTGTATTCCACAGGTAATTTTTCATCCCTCACTCGCTCCTCCCTTTCGAGTTTGGAATGTCCATTATACCACTCTGTGTAACATGGGTAGCCATAGTTTAGCTCCCACTTACCAGTGAGAACACGTGACATTTATTTTTCAGTTCTTGAGTTACTTTACTTAAGATAATGGCCTCCAGTTCCATCCAAGTTGCTGTAAAAGACATTATTTCATTATTTCTTATACCTCAGTAGTACTCCATGGATGTGTGTGTGTGTGTGTGTGTGTTTATACACATACACCACATTTTCTTAATCTACTCATCAATTGATAGATACTTAGGTTGATTCCATATCTTTGCAATTGTGCTGCAATAAACATATGAGTACAGGGATCTTTTTGATATGATTTCTTTTCCTTTGGGTAGATACCCAAATAGTAGCATAATAAAAGCCACATATGACAAACCCACAGCTAACATCATATTGAATGGGGAAAAGCTGAAAGCCCTGAGAACTGGAACAAGACAGGATACCCACTTGTACCATTTCTATTCAACATAATGCTGGAAGTCCTAGTCAGAGCAATCAGACAAGAGAAAGAAATAAGAGGCATCTAAATTGGAAAAGAGGAAGTCAAATTATCTGTTTGCTAATGATATGCTCTCATACGTCAAAAACCCTAAAGATTTCTCCAAAAAACTTATAGGTTTGAAAAATAAGTTCAGCAAAGTCTCAGGTTATAAAATCAACATAAAAATCAATAGCATTTCTATACACCAACAATGACCAAGCTGAGAACCAAATTAAGAATTCAATTCCTTTTATAATAGCTGTAAAAAACATATACCTAGGAATAAATTTAACCAAGGAGATGAAACATCTCTACAAGGAGAACTAAAAATCACTGATGAAACAAGTGGAAAAATATCCCATGCTCATGGACTAAAAGAATCAATATTGCTAAAATGGCCATACTGCCCAAAGCAATCTACAGATTCAATGTAGTTGCTATTGAAATGCCAAAGTCATTTTTCATAGAATTAGAAAAAAGTTCTAAAATTCATATTCATAAAAAAAAGAGTCCAAATAGCCAATAGAGAATCCATAAATAAAATCACATACTTACAGCCAGCTGATCTTTGACAAAGTCGACAAGAACATATACTTGGGGAAAGGAAACCCTTCTCAATAAATGGTGCTGGGAAAATTGGATAGCTATATGCAGAAGAATGAAAGTGGATACCTGTATTTCATCATATACAAAAGTAACTAAAAATTAAAGTAACTAAAGTAACAAAAGTAACTAAAAACTAAATTAAAGGTTTAAATGTAAGATCAGAAACAATAAAAACCCTAGAAGAAAACCTAGGAAAACCTCTTCTGGACATTGCCCTAGGCAAAGAATTTATGACTAAGACCCCAAAAGCAAGTAAAATAAAAACAAAAATAGACATATAGGATTTAATTAAATTAAAAATCTTCTGTACAGTAAAGGAAATAACCAAAAGACTAAATAGATAACCTACAGAATGGTAGAAAATATTCATAAAGTTTCAATGACTTTCACCTTGGGAAAAAAAAAAAGAAAATATTCATAAAGTATGTATCTGACAAAGGACTAGTATCCAGAATCTAGAAGAAAATCATATAACTCAGCAAGAAAATAAACAACCCCAATAAAAAATGGACAAACGACATGAACAGGCATTTTTCAAAAGAAGATGTACAAATGGCCAATAAACATATGAAAAAATCATCAGGGAAATGCAAATTAAAACTGCAATGAGATACCTTCTTGCTCCAATTAGAATGGCCATTATTAAAAAGCCAAAAAGCAATAGATGTTGGCAAGGATATGGTGAAGAGGAAACACTTATGCACTGTTGGTAGGAATGTATGTTAGTATAACCTCTATGAACATCAGTATGGAGATTTCTCGAAGAACCAAAAGTAGATCTACTATTTGATCTTGCAGTTTCACTATAGCTCTACTTTCGATTTTATCAAAGTGAAAGAGTATTCTTTATTCAAGATCAAGATTGATTTATTTTTCTGAGTTACTAAGAAATCTGGAGATATCCGATAATCTAGAAAACATCTGGTCATTTCCTTTATGAGTGTCCTGACTGCTAAAACTACACTACTAGTTTGGTTTGGGCTGGTTTTAGTATGTGTGTGTATGTGTATATATGTGTGTATATGTGTGTGTATAAATGTAATTGTATATATGTGTGTATGTAATTGTATATATATGCATGTACCTATATACATCTTATGATATAGTATACATTCTTTCGTACTTGACTTTTTCTACTCAATAATATATTTGTGAATCTCATTTATATTGTGTGTGTAACTGTAGTTAATTTGTTTTCAATGATGAATAGATTTCTCTGGAATGAATATACCCATAACTGAACATCTGGACAGTTTTTAGTTGGGGAGCTATGATTAACAATGCTGCTATCAATATTCTTGTACCTGTCTTTTCGTTCTCATGTGCTGAAATTTCTATCACAGTAGAATTGCTTTATTAAAAGGTATGTGAATATTCAGCTTTAGTAGATACCAGCAGTTTTCCAATGTAGTTATGTGCTGTATACTTCCACCAGCAATGAATTCCAGTTGTTCTACATCATCCTCATCCATCATTATTGTAAGTCTTTTTCATTTTAGCTATTCTGGCAAGTGTATAGTGGTATTACATTGTGCTTTTCATTTACATTTCCCTAATGCCAATATAGTTGAGCATTTCTTCATATGTTTAAGGGGTATTTGGGTATCTTCTTTTGTGAAGCACAATTTTGGCTATTTTTCCATCAAGTGGGCTTTCTTATTCATTTATAAAATGTCTCCATATTCTAGACATGAGCCCTTTGTTAGTTTTAAGGATTATAAATTTATTCTCTCTCTGGTAACCTCTTTTGGCCTGGCGTTTTCTTTGGGTGAAGATGTTTTTTCATAGAGTTTATTTAATTAACAGCTTTAGTATTGTTTATATTTCTTATTCCTTCTTTTACCTTTAGTAATTGTATATATTTTTGTAAGTTGGACATTTTTGCTAATTTGTTCACGTAGATTTCTAAGTTCATTTTTTTAAGTTGTTTATAATTGTAGTGACCATATACTTTATCATCCCAATGGGACACTTTTGAGAGCAAGAATAGTACTACAAATATTTAAAATTGTATTATTTTTGAAGTGTTTATTTATTGACCTAAAATTTATTTTATCATTTCGGGGTTCTCATAAAAAGGTTTTATTGAATGTTTGTTTTCAAAAATAAAATCCATTCTGTAAAATATAAATAGCATATCTATCTTCATTAACACAAAAATCTTCTTTATATTGAGTACCTATGGATAAAATAACTTAAAATTTTATTCATAGTCATGTCATTTGATTAGTTTATTAGCTGTATTTGTCACTTATGTTATTATACCATTGATATTTTTCTGAAAATATATTTTTCCAGTATTAACTTATTTTTAATTTTTTCATATAATTGCCTGCAGTCTTCTTCAAAGGTGAATTTTATCTTTCTAAATTTGAAATTTATGACACTTTCAATTAACTTTTCTTGGTAGATTAAAATATTTTTAATTGAGAACATACTCTTTCTACAAGTCATTGAGGTACCTCAAAAACTCATAGTAAGTTCCTAGAATAAATTTTATTATTTTTTCATAATGAAATGTATAAATATTACAGTCCAAATATTTTCCCATGTATTTTTGTTTCAATTCAGACTAAATGTCTTTGAAGAAATATTTTTGCAAGGCAAAATTCATCAAACAAGTTGTTTATGGCTATGATTCTTTTGAGCATTCAGTAAATTTATATCCTAAAAAATTATAGGCCTTTTAAATTTCATTTTACTCCAATACAGAATATAAATTTATCCTACTAAAAATAGAAGTGTCATCAAAAGATTCTTATGACAAGTGAAAATATCACAAATCTCAATTATAATGTTTTTAAAGTTAAGTCTTCTATTCCATTTGGGTTCTTATAGTTTATTTCTTCAGTTCTTCCTTGTTTTTTAAGGGATAAATTTGTATTTCTTTTTATTTGAAGGTCTTAGAAAGTAATTGCAGTTAGTAACTCTAAGAGCTAAAGTTTTATGTTTTTCCATTTGTTAAATATTTTCATTAAAGTTTTCCAACTGATTTTGAGAAAGATAAACCCAAATTTTGGAGATCTCACTTAGAAAGAACTTCAGAGCATTGTAGGACATTAAGGTGAGCTTACAAAGGAGTTCTTCAAGATCCACTGATTTCTAAAATCTGATTGATAGAGAGTAGCAAAGGCAGTAAGTGGGCCCTACCATGTTGGTGTTTTCTTTCGTTTTTTTTTATCATCCAATATCATGTTCTTCAAAAAAGTCACATAGTTCATTGTCAAAATTATATACGTCTGTAGGTACTACCAACTAGCTCTTTTATTTCTTATTTTTAAACTTCAGAATATTATGGGGGATCTACACACATTTTGGTTACATAATTTGCTTTTGTACAGTTTGAGTCAAAGTTATAAGTGTGCCCTACACCCAGATAGTGTGCATTGTACCCATTAGGTGTGAATATACCCATCCACCTCCCTTTCCCATCTACTTGATTTCCATTGAG
This sequence comes from Mirza zaza, assembly GCA_008750895.1. Lineage (NCBI taxonomy): Eukaryota > Metazoa > Chordata > Mammalia > Primates > Cheirogaleidae > Mirza > Mirza zaza. The sequence continues at coordinate 6,214 of VSMD01015954.1, forward strand.
TTTTGCTTCCATATGTGCAACTAAGTGTTGATTGATTAGTTCCAATATAGTCTTGAGTACATGTGGTACGTGTTTTTCTATTCTTATGATTCTTCACTTACAAGAATGGTCTCCAGTTCTATCCAAGTTGTTACAAAAGATGCTAGATCACCATTATTTATGGCTGAGTAGTACTTCATGGTATACGTACACCACATTTTATTAATCCATTCATGTATTGATGGACACTTGGGTTGTTTCCACATCTTTGCAATTGTGAATTGTGCTGCTATAAACATTCGAGTGCAAGTGTCTTTTTTATTAAATGTCTTTTTTTTGGGGGGGGGTAAACACTTAGTAGTGAGATTGTTGGATCAAATGGTAGGTCTACTTTGAGTTCTTTGAGGTACCTCCATACTACTTTCCATAGAGGTTGTACTAGTTGAAGTCGCACCAACAGTGTATAAGTGTTCCTTTCTCTCTGCATCCATGCCAGCATCTGTTGTTTTGGGACTTTTTGATAAAAGCCATTCTCACCAGAGTTAAGTGATATCTCATTGTGGTTTTGTTTTGCATTTACCTGATAATTAGAGACATTGAGCATGTTTTCATGTGTTTGTTGCCCATTAGTCTATCTTCATTTGAAAAGTTTCTGTTCATGTCTTTTGCCCATTTTTTAATGGGATTGTTTGACTTTTTTCTTGTTGATTTGCTTAAGTTCTGTGTAGATTGTGGTTATCAGCCCTTTCTCAGATGTATAGCTGCAAATATTTTCTCTGATTCTGTAGGTTGTCTATTCCCTCTACTGATTATGTCCTTGGCTGTGCAGAAGCTTTTTAAGTGGGCTTCATCCCAGAGATGCAAGGATGGTCTGACATGTGCAAATCTATGAATGTAATTCACCACATAAATAGAAGCAAAAACAAAGACCATATCATCCTCTCAATAGACACAGAAAAAGCATTTGACAAAATTCAGTACCATTTTATAAGAATGCTTAACAAAATAGGCATGGATAGGACATATCCAAAATTATAAAAGCCATATATGACAAACCCACAGCTAACATCATACTGAATGGAGAAAAATTGACAGCGTTCCCACTTCTAGGTTGCCCACTATCACCACTTCTATTTAACATAGTGCTAGAAGTCCTAGCCAGAGATCAGACAAGAGGAGGAAATCAAGGGTATCCAAATGGGGAAAGAAGAGGTCAAACTATTGCTTTTTGCTGATGATATGATCTTATACCTAGAAAACCTGGAATTAATAAATAAATTCAGCAACGTCTCAGATTACAAAATCAATATGCACAAATCAGTAGCATTCCTATACAACAACAATACTCAAACTGAGAATCAAATCAAAGACATAATACTTTTCACAATACCAATAAAGAAAATAAAATACCTAGGGATATACTTAACAAAGGGGGTGAAAGGCCTCTATAGGGGGGAACTATAAAACACTGAAGAAAGAAATTGTAGAGGATGTAAGGAGATGGAAAAATATATCATGCTCATGCATCAGCAGAATCAACATTGTTATAATGCCTATACTACCCAAAGTGATTTACAGATTCAATGCAATTCCTATTAAAATACCAACATCGTTTTTCACAGATCTAGAAAAATAGTTCTGAACTTCTTATGGAACCAGAAAAGACCCTGAATAGCCAATGCATCCTTATGTAATAAGAACAAATCTGGAGAAATCACTTTGCCAGACTTCAAGCTATACAGCAAGGCTACAGCAACCAAAACAGTATTACATTGACACAAAAACAGAGACATAGATCTATGGTTCAGAACAGAGTACCCAGATATGAAACTATTCTCATATTACCATCTGATCTTTATAAAAGCAGACAAAAACATACAATGGGGTAAAGAATCCCTATTCAATAAATGGTGCTGGAAAAATTGGATAGCCACACATAGGAGACTGAAACAGGGTCTGCACCTCTCTCCACTCACAAAAATTAATTCATGATGTATAACAGACTTAAACCTAAGGCATTTAACTATAAGAATTCTAGAAGAAAATGCTGGAAAATGTTGCCTGTCAACCTAGGCAAAGAATTTATGAAGAAGATCCCAACAGCAACCACAGCAACAATAAAAAATAAATAAATGGGACATTTTATTTAAATTAATAGAATACAGCAACTTCTGTGGATATAGTTATGAATTATGTGTCTTAACCAGCGATTAAGACACAAGTTTCAAATTTAGTAAGAATATTGCCTTATATTGGTTGTATGTATCATCAAAATTTGTATTTTTACCACAAAATAATTTTGTCTTCCAAATTGAACTTTTAAATTAAATTTATAATAGCATTCACAAAAATGTCCTATTTTGACTTTAAACAGAATGAATCCTAAGCACTTGGTTCTGCATAAAGGGATAGGATGTAAACCATTGAAACATTATTGAGTTAATGGATTTTCTATTTGAAGCGTCTGATGAAACCAGTGTTTACATGTTTAGGAATTTATTAAGCCAATGGATCCAATATATTCATAGCTGTAACTTTACTTTTTATATGTACACAGGAAAATTTATAGTAGCCTATGAGTGAAATTAATTTAGAACAGTTATTTTATTTGGAGCAAAAAGTAATGCTTCATAGAATGATATATAAATACACCTGCAGCTGCTTGTGCTAAATTTTGTCATCAGGAATAGTCTTCTGAAAATAACACCTAACTTTGAAGTGCAATGGTGATACTTCTTCAACAGATTTGCATCTTCTCTTTTTTTGTATATGTGGTCAGGGATAACATTGTGACTCCCATGATGACCAATAAACAAATATTTTGTGTAAGTTATATGTGTAACATGAACATTATTGAGAAACTGAAATCCAGTTCTTTTTTTATTTCAGCATATTACGAGTGTACAAATGTTTAGGTTACATATATTGCCTTTGTCCCACCCAAGTCAGAGCTTCAAGCATGTCCATCCCCCAGACGGTGTGCACCACATCCATTAGGTGTGAATATACCCATCCCCTCCTACCCCCTCCCTCCTGCCCTACACCCGATGAATGTTACTACTATATGTGCATATGTGTTGATCAGTTAATACCAATATGATGGTGAGGACATGTGGTGCTTGTTTTTCCATTCTTGGAATACTTCACTTAGTAGAATGGGCTCCAGCTCTATCCAGGATAATACAAGAGGTGCTAGATCACCATTGTTTTTTGTGCCTGAGTAGAACTCCATGGTATACATATACCACATTTTATTAATTCACTCATATATTTATGGGCACTTGGGTTGTTTCCACAATTGTTTCCATAATTTTAATTTTATTAAATATGCTTTTTAAACATTTAAATGTATTTATTAGAAAATAAAAAGCATTACCTAACAATAAAAGAATCATATAGGTATAGATTTTACTTTATTCAATAAATGACAAAACCATTATAGCATTAGGACTTAGTTTTTTTAGTCTATAGACTTTGTGCCAGGACTTCTCATTTCTCTAATTTCCTCCTTTTCTCACAGACCCCACCATTGCAGCCTTGTGTGTTCATGCATCTCTCAGGTTGTAGCGTGAGCCTTGGCATGACTCACTAGCAGAACACGTAACTGTATCACTTTGATACCTTGCAGCAGACTTTTTAAAAATGTTTTTTGTCCAACTTTTCCAGTTGTCTCCAGTGGAAGGATTTATCTGAATTCACTAGCACTCTATTAATGGAAGCATTTATATAATTTTTCCAAGTATGAATGAATATCATAAATTATCAACTTTGCCTGAAATATTTTTCTTTAATCATTTTCTTCAAAGAAACTACTAATATAAATGTCCAACCTTGAGTCTCAACCAAGTTTCTTGCTGGGATTCAGACACATCCAGTCATGTTTAGCAGGCACATAACTGCATTACAGATATCAGTTGCCAAGACTATACTGCAGTTATGAATGAGGACACTCCTGGGAGACAGCTTTGGTGGCAGAGTGTCAGCTAGGGTAACAGTGCCTTAGTGGTGAGGGTGGTAGTGGCAGTGGTGGTCTCTTTTCTCTTCACTTGGGTTGCCACTTCCTTTTCCTAATCAATCTGAGCCTCTACTGGACTCCTGCTTGAGTCCAACGCAGTAAGGCTCATTAAAAAAAATCAGCAAGCACTGTTTTCATTGAAATATCTGCACAAGATTGGGATACAAGATTGGAATTGTTTTGGAATCTATTACATAGTTTAATCCAGAAGGGGCAAAGAGGTGTTCACTCTGTGTCAACATGGAAACATGGCACCATTTTGGAGTCTTTAATGCTCCATGGCATGAAAACAAATCACTGTGGTGGTGATTACATCCAAGGTTGGGTAGTGGCACTTACTACTTTGATGAAGGCCTTGGTGACCAATAAGCATTAGTTGTAATCAGCACCTGTGCTTTTGTGGACTGTATGGGCTTCAAAAATACAATCTATGAAGCATCTGGAGCCGATGAAGAAAGTGATGTATGTCACATTATGAATAGCTTTAATGGTGGTCCTTAAATGCATCTATGACACCTAGAAAACAAGAATAATGCTGATTTCTGAGTTACAGATTTTCATGGGAAGTTGCAGAAATAATGGAATACAGCCCCCTGTTGGTCACTATTGTAATGCCAATGTGCTTATGCATTATGATGACTATTGTGCATTAACCATTCACAGATAGTGACCATCATAGGGAGCAGACTTTATTTAGAAAATACTTTTCATACAGAATGAGTAAAGTACCAGACTTCCCTAAGTCAGGGTCTGTAATCAAAATCATTCAGCTAAGACTCAAATCAAGGGACTAGGTTGAAGTCAACCTTTAGAAATTACTCCTTTCTCTTCTGCCACTTAAGTTAATGTAACCTATGTGAAATGACTGTTTTCATATTGCTCTTTACCATCAATGAAAAATATTTTTGCATCATATTAAATCTACCTTAGGCATCTTCTGCATGACAGACATTGTATTAATATCACATGTGCAATTTCTCATTGATCTTCACCACCACATTGTGGAGTAGGCATCATAAGAAAACTGAGGCAAAGAGAGATTATCTTAATCATGATTACAGAGCTGGTAAGTAGCAGCACCAATGTTTGAAGTCAGGTTTGTCTATTCTAAAAGCTATGATTGCTCCATCCCTCAACACTGCCTCCCTTAACCATGAGAATTTACGAACATGTGGGGAAGGAAACATCATGGTATGAAATTACTTTACAGACCAAACCGGGTACATTCACCTCTAATTTTTCCTTGCCTATATTATCATTCAGGGCTGGATCATGGCTGTTACAAAAGGTTCCTGGCTTTAGGATGGATGAGGTTTCACCATAAAAGCACTGGGGAAATTTGAGAGCAATTCTAGCTAGGTTTCTGGATGCTATGTGCATTTCTTCAAAACTGTAGAAAACATAAGTAAAACATACTTCTTGCCTGGAATAGTGCATTCATTTTAAGGTTACAAAGAAAGCTCTTCATGTCAAATAATATAATGTTACATGGAGATAAAAGAAGTATTGTTATTGAGGGCAGAAGAAAAGAAGCCAGTAAAATGATGCCCTAGAGCTAAAAGGTGTGAATTTACAGGAGGAGGGAAGGAGAAGAGATGGAGGGAGGAAAATATAGAGGAAAAAAGTCAGAGAGAGAAAAAAGAAAAATTGAGTAGAGCAAGGGAATTTAATCCAGTCTATGCCTATGGAAGAAGATGTCCAGGGATTTATGTATTTACTTCCTGTGTAGGAAGTTAGTGACATTTAAATTAGGTTTCCCACTTATATGATGAAGGGAAAATCCTAAGGATTAAATGAGTTTTGTTTGTTTGCGTTGAGGATATGTCACCATTAATTACTGCTATATGAGTATTAACCTTTATTCTGTGTATTCTTTTGAAAATAATACTTTTCAATTATTAGCAGATTGTTCTGGAGGCATACTTAGAGCTAGATTTTGCACAGTGCAGAATAACTGGTGTCTTCTTCCTTATCTCAAAAATTAAAAAAAAGAAAAGAAAGAAGATTAAAAATGTTAAGAGAAGCCCAGAGTTAAATGTTAACTGAGGTCACCAGCTAATAAGGTTGGTTAAGAAATGAGTAGATATTTCTTCACTTTTTCTAAACTTATTATGTATTTATTAAAATGACAGAAGTCTTCATGTTCCTTGACCCCCTTTTCTATGCTGAGACATGTCTTGATGATGCAATAGCAATAAAATAAATCAGCCATAGAATTCAATTTGGTGTTGCTAAAGATCACAGTGGCATAGGACCATTTTCCAGAAGTTTGCAAAATAAAAGAAATGGATAAACTAGGCAAAAGCCATGGAAGCCATAATTCTCAGGCTGATCAGAGGCTACAGGTCAAGCTGACACTGTCATGGCCTAACCCTGTTTCACTCTGGTTCTAATGTTCAAGTAGCATCACTTATTTATTCCCTCATTTGCTCCAAGCTACTCACCTTACCAAAACTGGATGAAGTTAAAACTGTTGGGTTTCTCTTGGAGACCTCAGAAAGCTATGCCCCACAGCTTTTCATCAGTGTCTCAAATGCGTCTGCCAACAGCGAAGATCTCTCAGGGAGAAACATGTCATCAAAAATTGCAAGTTCTCAGTCACACCTTTTGATGAAAAAAAAAAAAATTTCTCTCCCCCAACCCAATCCCAGCCTCTCCTCTTACAGGTACCTCTTTAAATAAAACAAACAAGTTCTAAAACCTCTCCAGGGTCACTCTTACCCTTGTCAAGACTGTGTTGCCCACTTTTGGCAACACAGATCTGGTCTCTTTCCCAGTTACCTGGTGGTCTTGGCAAAACCTTACGCAGGTTCCCATGCTACACATCCAGAGATTGTGGGGTTTGGTGGTTACAGGGAACGAGCCAGAGAATCTTGTGTTTTAGTCTCTGCTGAGCAACTCAACTCTCTGACCTTGCAGATGAGTCATTTGGATACCATTGACTGAAAGGAAGAATTTGGGGCAAATATAGGAACCTCTGAAATCCAGATGCTGTCTGTGATCTGTGTTTTCCCAGATCAAATAAACAAGCACAAAAAGCAGTCATCCAGGCCCCATGGAAAAATATTATGTGCCCCAGATACTTTTGTGGCTGGCGGGTGGCTAAATTAGGTTCTTGTTTTGTCTAAAGGCATTCGAGTATATATAAAAAATTATATAGCAAAAATATGGTGTCCTGAATCTCTCCAATTATGAAAACTACTAGTCTTAAAAATATGTCAGTGACAAAGCATAAACATAAATTAAAATCCAATCTACCAATAAAATATATTGCTTGCATATTGCAGAAAAGCTAAACGCATCAAGTCAAAACATTTAGATATCCTAGACCATTACTCACAGTTATCCTGTTCTGGAATCACATCACAATTATCACTAACTGTCACAATGAAAACTTGAAGACCCTCGGGTTTCTCAGAACAAAGATGCACATAGTTTGAAATTTCTTTTATGACATTCAACCTGGCTAAGAAAAAAAAAAATGTTTCGCTGAGCTCCAATTTCCTTCAAGGGGATAGCTGACATTTAGATGCTTTTTCTAGGTATGCTTTCTTTTAGAACACCTGTTGGGTTTGGGTGTTTACTCCCCTCCAACTGTGAAGATCTAGAATAGATGGTCTGGAAATCCTCAAAGAAAGCCAGACTTGGTCATCCTAACCTTTTAAAATTTTTTTATCTATTCACCCAAACCCTGAAGGAACGCAATAATCCTCTCCATCTAGCACCTTGTATTTTTCCACATGTGGGAAGAAAAGTTCCGAGTTAGCCAAACTGTGCCTTCCTCCTCCTCCTCCATTCTAGCCTCCTCTTTATTATCTGAGGCACTCTTTGTTTAAAAATCTGTTTGCTGCTTCTTTGGATGCTAGGTAGGGTGCTCTCTACTTTTCCTTCAGTTGTCTAGGGTCTTCTTCGAAGGCCTTTGGTTTCCCAGCCAATCAGTGTGCTACCAGCTTAGCAATTCTATTCATGGGAGAAGGTTTGATGTAGAAGTAAAGCAGTTAAAAGGGATTAGGAGGTAGAAACATGAAATGATAATCTTGGGTTCCCATTAAACTTTGAGAGGTTACTTTCCTTCTCTAGGCCCTGCTTTCCTCATTGGTAGAATGATGGGACTGGATAAGATGCTCACTGATTTTTCTTAGCCTACCATTTAGTAATTTACTGATTTTTCCCTTTTCACATAATTTACATACATTGTAAGAGTAGCTTTCTGGAAATTCTTTCCTTAGAATTCTATCTCTTCTAGATTTAAATTCCCTGTGGTGAGAATTTCAGGCTAGGTAGGAGCTAACAGTAATCCATAGCAGATTTCTGGGTTGGTAGGGCCATTTAAACTTCTGTAAACCATGCAATAAAATAATAAATTAACATTTATTAAGGACTTCATATATGTAAAAATTAACCTGGGATTTTGATGTATGTTAACTCATTTCATCTTTACTGTAACAGGTAAATACGATTATCACCGTTTTACAGACAAGAGACATGGCATAGAGAGATTGCGTACATTGCCCCAGGAGACACAGCTGGCAAATGACAGAGCTGGGATGCCTCACCAGACAATCTGGTGAGGAAGCCATATTCTTTAAAAATGCTCTCCTTACAAGACTGTCGCAAAGAGTTCATGCTTTTCGATGGCTTTGCCTGCATAATTTAACAAATCTCATTATAGAGTCAGCTCTTCATCCATAAACTCCACAACATTGCCATTGGTCCTAAAAATCTCACTACAAGCTGTGGTGTCCTCAATCACTTCAATGAAAACAAGCAAACCCCTCCATCCAGTTTTCTCCCATTCTCTGTGCATGACTGACCACTTAGCCATGAAAATCTACTTACTGTTCAAGGTCAAAAGCCCCAGGTCCTAAATGTAAAGTCTTTGCCTGGCATGCTTTCCTAAACTTGTAACAACTTTCCCTCGTGTATCTGACAGGTCGAAACTCTACCTTCTTCGTGGCTATTTTTCCTGATTAAAGCAGGTAGCTCTCCCATTTATTTGTTTAACAGTTATCAAGGAGTTACCATGAACTCAGTATCATGCTAGGACATAGGATAACCACGCTAAGTAGGATATACAGTCCTTCAGCTCTTTGAATTTAATGTCAAGGTAGGGAAAATATCCAAGAAGTGATTACACCACACAATGGACAACTCCCTGCGTGCCAGGGATATAAAAAATTAACCTACATCAACCCTTCAGGTTAAAATATATTTTTCAAGAAAGCAAGTGTAAAAAATGATATTTTCCATTCCAATCTTCTGTGTTCCTATAATTTTGTGTTGTTTTATAGAATGAGTAATCCTAAATCTAGGGACATAGTGTACATACCCACGTGTACACCTTCTTGCACACATGCACCAATGCTAAGGAACAATAATTGTTATTACTCATATCTTGATAAAATGGCACTTCCTTCTCCTGCCTTGTACTTTCTCCTTCACCACATTGCCTCAACTGACATTGCTCACACACCTGCACTGTACCAGAGGCAAGATGCGCACTGAACAATTCAGCCTGTAACTTCCATGAACTTCTGTAAATTTCTTACTTCAGATATGTTTTAGGTTGAAAATGGTGTCAAATTTCATTATAAACTTTTCTGGAATTATAGGATTTTAGGAACAAGAGAGGTGTTGGGTGAAGCTCTAGAAACTCTTTAATTTTTTCTGAAATTGGCTCCAGCTTCATGAATCCAGATGGTAGTGGCTTACCAGGTCTTACTGTATATTAATAATTGAGTCTATTTGACATGAGCCTATTTTTAAGACCTTCCAAGCATGTCTCAAATCTAAGGGCTGTTCCCTCTAGTGTTTATGGCATTCCTTTCTTCTCATGCTTTTATCAGACTAATTAAATTTCTTCTCCAAGTCTTGGCTTAGATGTGTGTTTTCCCCAGGATGCCTTTTCTAACTCTTACTCTGCCTTAGGTACTTCTCCCCTATGTCTCTCCCTGTAGACTCTGAGTCCCATTGACTGCCAGTGCCACCAGGGATGGGTGTGATGCCAACCCTCAGCCCAGAGCTAGCTCAGAGCCAGTGCTCATATTTAAGTACAAAGCATGAATGGAGTACGGGTTCCTTTTGAATTATCTTTGAGGAAAAGGAGGGGAGATTCCTAGAAAGGGTCTGAATGGAAGGCAGTGTATGCTAAAGAGCACCACCTTTTAAAGATAGGGTAGATCCATCTAACAAAAAGCAGCCTTTCAAGAAAAACAAACATAAGCGTTTAGCAACTGTAGGGGAGAAAAAGTAATACATTATCCTCACCCATTGCAAGATTTATGGCTGACACCTCTATAGCAAAAGACAGATTAAAAGAAAAGCATAACAGATTTATTTAAACAAAGTTTTACGTGACATTGTAGCTTTGGAAATGAAATCCCAAAGCCCCAGAGAAAACTGTGTGTTTTTTTGCTTAGGTTTGAAGAAGAATGGGCAACATGGAGAAGTATAAATGAATAGAAAGGGGTATAACCCAATGGTAATAAACTGAGGGGAACATAGCAAGACCTGTTTGTTCTGATTCTTCTTGGCTTCTCTGTATAACATCCCTTCCCCTGGGGTATAGGGCAGGACACCTGTCACATGAGGGTCTTCAAAAGAGAAGTGGCCAGGAAAGGTCAGAGAGACCTTTCTGCCTCTGCAGTTTTCTCAATTTCCTCCAGCTTAAAATACTCTGTATGCCAAGGTGCCCTATTTTGGTGTCTTGTCAATTTCAAGCATCCCAATTATTTTCTCCCTCTTAAATTAAAGCAATTCTGGGGCCTGGGAGCTGGGAGGGCTTGCGTTTCTCTGCTCTGTCATTTCCCTTGTCCATGTTTGCTAATCCACCTCCTTTGGTGGAATGTGAGCTGCTAAGAGCATCCTGTCCAGGGCCTGGTACACGGCAGGGAGAGAGGATGGATGCTTGAACAAATGAATAGAATAAATAAATGGTTGAAGGATTCATTTAGCAATGAATTTAAGGAAAAAATCTCACTTCTTTCCCAACCAGTTTTTCAGTTAAGATCCTGGCATCTTGGAGAACTGTTGTGAAAGCTTGTAGATTAATAAGAAAAAAAACCCTCCTGTCTGTAAGAAGTTTATGATATAGAAGAAGGATGCTTATACACAGAAATCCAATATCAGTTAATAACAACAAATAGTGATGGATTATCTTACTCTCTTGAATCTCCAACCTCTGGAAAATGGTTCTGTTTACTGAGCAGAGGATGACTGGAACGTAACGGTTTTAGCAAAGGACCACCTAGTGAAAAAACAATTCGAGTTTAGGTGCTTATTTAGCTGCTATGAAGTTTAATAATAAAACAGGTATAGAAGATTTCCCTTGATGTGATTATTTAATTGCACGAAACTTAATTAAAAAGCGCATATAGAAGGTTTTCTGCCTGTCTGAAGTCTTAGTTAAGATCATTTTTTTATCCTTCTAAATCATTAAGAAATGTTTCCTTCCATTTCTGGAAGCTCTTACTATCTATGATGGGACAAGAGGGGAAATCACAAGCAGGAGTATAAATCCCAGTCATGTCCTGGGACTGAAAACAAGTCCGTGCACCTGCACCCTTAGGCTTTTTCTTTATTTCACAATTACAGGAGAAGACTGCATTTATTTCCTTCCTACTAATTTTGTTTCACCCTCAAATGGCAGTAGGAGAAGAGAAAATGAATAAACATCTTACACTGGCGTATAGGTGCCCATGATTCAGCAGCTGTGTGTCCTCAGACACGTCACTTCTGTGGGACCTCAGTTTCCTCGTTTGTTACATGAGGCAAGCAAGGTGGCCCTGCTGGTGCAGGCACAGATGGCCTCCAAGGTCCCTTCGAGTATCTTCAGTGCCCCATTTGAGGGGGACACATACAGAGCAGTCAGTCGAAAATCTCACCGTCTAGGACACAGAATTCCAGGGCTTTGTGGGGCAGGTGGCCCAGAGGCGAGAACTTGGGCTTTGGAGCCAGGTAGACCTGGGTTTGAATCCTTGAATGAGAACTTACCAGGCCAGCTGTCATCAGGGAAGTTATCCACCTGAATCATGTCATTGCTTCCGTAAAAGGAAAATATGATTTTTACCTCACGAAGTGTCATGAGAATTAAACGAAAAAAAAAAATGAAAGATGTCCCAGTTCTCGATATATCTTTGTCTATACCCTACCCCTGCCCCGCCACACACACACACACAGACACACGTGCAAACACACCCCTCAGCCAATACACAGCAATTCAGATGTCAGATGGGCATGTGTCAGGGCCAGAGAGACACTTCACAGCAAGTTCACAGGTCTCTTGGGCCATAGATCACCAGAGAGCACCCGCCACCAGGAAAATGTGTTCCCATTGACTCTGGCAAATCGGAGATAGGCTTCCCGAAGCAGAATTAGATGGAAAAAAAAAATCTCAGACAAAGGAACTTTGGTTGGAAATATCCATTTCTAGGCATTTGCGATGCCAGCCATGGCTGGCAAGACTCCCTTTTCCAAGAGGGGAACTCCCTCCATGATGGCTTCGGGCAAAAGTCCAGACTTCACCCTGTCTCCTTCCAGAAAACAAGAATCTCTCAGTTTGTGTTTACGAGAAGATTGTGGGTTTCATTCCAGCTGGAGGTGAAAAGAATGTCACCCTCTTCTCAGCCGAGTGGAGCCCACAGAATTTGCTGAGGGTGTGGAGGGGGTGTTTTTCTCAGTGTCTGTGTGTGTATGTGTGAGTGTGTTTGTATTTGGGGGTGTGAGGCAGGAGACGTATTGGAATAACGGCCTCAGAGCTGGGATTTGCTTTACGCACTTGCACCCTGTGTGTGTTGTGCACAAGGGATTGGAAGATGAGCCAGAAATAATTCCCTCTGGAGACAGAGCACGGCCGTTCCTACTGGCTGGGCCAGAGGGCGGCTCCCCCTTCTTCTGTCCTGGAGGAACTGCTGTTGACAGATTGCTGGTGTCCTTTCAGTTCAGACGTCCATGCTGAGAATGTGCAGGGAACACTGAGGAGGGGAAAAGAAGGCCGGCTTCAGTGTGAGGAGGGCCACACCACCTTGGTGGGGGTCACGCCTGATGCTTGCAGCCTTTGCCCCCAGCCGGGGACCATTGTGCTGGGGTGGCGCTGGGGGTGGGGCATTGGTGTAATCTCAGTCAGGTTCTGACTGAGTCAGCCCACAACAGCAGACCTCTGTGTGTGACACTGGGTTAGGACCCATATCTGTTAGTTCTGACCAATTTGTGGTACTTTTATTCCCACTAAGAATATGGCTCAGCAACGCTTTTATGGACAGGAGACATAATAAGGCTTGTCCTGATATATCTGTTCATAGCTTCCATTCCTAACTCTTGGAAAAGTGGACCATGGAGGAAGTCACAGAGAGAGTAAGCCAAAGTGAGGACTTGGGCGCTCTCTGGGAGACCCCTGGACCTGGTTGTAATACGGGATTCTGAGACGATTGATGTGGACCTGTGTTCTACGTTCAGCTCTCTCTGCTGTCTTCCACGGTTGTGGGGACGGGGGACCACCCGTGTTCCCCACTCCTCCACCTCCCAACCCATTGGATCTCTGCTTGGTCTTGCTGGGCAAAACTGAACCTAAAAAGCAAGTGAACCTCCTTATTGACATCTTCGTAATCATGTAGTGAGAATATCATTTGGGGGGAAGAGGCAAAGGAAATTTACTTTAACAACAACAACAACAATAATAATGATAACACCCCTCAGATGAGCGGGGCTCTCGCTTCTTGTTTCCACGCTACTGTACTCTGGTTTGGCTGGCCTCCTTGGCTTGGCAAGCTCGATCCACTTCATCTCCCACTTTTCCTGTTGGCTGAGCTCCCATTCTCCTCTTGGCTCCTGTAGCTTGATTCCTGGCTGGCTACGCTAATCCCACATAATATTTTACGCAAATTTATATGAACCCCATTACAAAGCTTAGCAAGGAGGCACTGTTTCTTTTCCTTGATAGAATTAATCATTCATAACTTGGTTCTAAGTAGCCAGTCCAACTTGTGGATCCTTAGTTTTTGCTCATGAGAAAACTTCCCTGCCCTACCCCAAAAGAAAAAGATTTCCCATTCCTCTGTCCCGCCGTGGTCCCCCAAAGTGCTGTCTACTTTGGAAATTCCCACCGGTCTCATTTAGAACCACGCTCACAAGCTGCCTGGGAATTTCTCCCAGAAAGCTGCTGTCTACTCCAACCCTTGGGGTTTGACTTCCCACAGACCCCTGGGTGGTTCAGATTGTTGTCTGTATCAACAACACGATAAACTTATTGTGGCTGCCCAGGCTTCTCCAAAGAGTTATGGGAATCATTTGTGAATTACTTATTTGATTTTTGTTAAATGAAATTCTGTTTCTACTCATGTTAAACAGCTATTCCCAGAGTACAGTTTCTTTGGTGGCGTTGTTACGTTATAAAGGAAGACATGCCCCTAGTTCTAAGAAAAATCAATGAGGGCACCAAGCTCAGGGTTCTCCACTAGGATAATTAAAGGTCAGCCAAATAGCACCTCTGTCTGCTCCTGATGTATCATTCATAAAGAATCCACTGTAACTTTTTACTACTAAAGAGAAAAATCTAAGGACTAGGGTATATGTGTCTGCACATGTACACAACATCCATACTTAGACTAGTTTAGGAAAACAGAATAGGATTTCTTTGCTCTTGTTTTCTTTAAGCAAAGACTAATAGCAGTTCGTGGTGTCTAGCACCTCAAACTTTTCAACAAGTCACGAGGAATGGAAAATAGCATTTGTGGATCAGGTCACTTTTCTCAGGCAGCGTGGGTAGTGGTGAGATTTTTTTTTTCCCTATCTGGTACTAGTGAGGGGTTAGTTGACTGTGCTTATAGCTCTGGTTTTGGGAACATAATTTCTGCTTCCATCTAAACACCCCACTTTCTATTTTTGTAGCAAAGGGTCATGAGAAAATATACACTCCGGGAATCCTTCTCAAGTGGCACTGAAGATAATTGGAGTGAATGGTGAATATCAATGAGCATCACTTCCCAGGTGAATTATCAGAATTCCAATGTTATCATTTTACAATTAAACATCTAAAGCTCAGGCATGTGGTCAGATTTGTCCAAGTCACACAGCAATTTAGCCACACAGAGAGGAATAAGGTTTAATTCTTCAGATTCCTAATACAGTGCTTTGTTCTTAACTTCATTTACCATCATTCTATGTCTAAAATGCTTCCAACAGCATTCTGGGTGCTAGAGCTATCATGTTAGAATCCTTGCCAGAATGTCATATCTTACTGTTCTCAGTAATATTCACTAAATAGGAAGAAGGTAGCTATATGCTGTATGCCTAAACTGGCATCTAACAAACAGCCTTGTTTTGGTTATTATATATGAAGCTCAGTAAATACTCTTATGTAAGGCAAGGTTAACACACACACATGATATCAAGGGAACATGCTATTCACGTGTCTTACCACTGCCGATGTTAACCTTGATCATCTGGCTGAGGTAGTGCTGGTCAGATTTCTCCCACTGTGAAGTTCTTCTTTTCACACCTTTTTATAATGTTCCCTTTGGAAGACATCACTTTGCAAAGCTCACACTAAAGAGGTAGGGTGTTGTGCTGCATCTCCTTGAAGAGATAGCATCCGTATAAATTACTTAGAATTTGCCTTTGTTTTTTAAATCACATATATGCAATCATGATATGCATGCAACTACAAGAAACAATAGAACATGAAACAAAAGGAAGATGTGAAAAGTCTCAGAAAATACCTCACTTGGCTTTCCTGATTTGGTAAGGACTGTATTTGTTAATAATAATTCATATAGTACACACCCATGTGTGATCAGGTTAAATTGTCAACATTCATTAGTCACTTGCCAAATGTGTTTTGGTGCCTATTCTTTGTTAAGCTCTGAATCGCATCATTTGATTTTTAAAATCACACTGCGTGGCAGGTAAAAGAAGTGCCATCCCCCCACACTCGGTTTTCAGATGAGAACCAAACATGACAGAAATTGGTTCTGGATTGAGCTATAAAGAATTCCCAGGTTTCTGGACAACAAGTGCAGTGCTTGATTGTACTCAACAGTGTGGTCATCCTAACACCACTAAGAAGAATAGAGCAGGCTGCTTTTATTAAATCCTCCCAGTGTAATTCTTACTTGCTGAGCCATGTGTGCCATTGAGAAATCAAGGATTTGATTAACCTTTTATTTGGCTTAACCTTTTATTCAGCTTAACCTTTTATTCGGCTCATCCTGGGATTTCAACTCCTCCAGACACAATTTTCTCCCAACCCTTTGCTTCCCTCCCCTCCATAAACTATTATGCTGGCTATGTCTAGGTTTCTGTTATGGAAATAAGCAGTATATGGACTGGTCTTGCATGCCTACTGTTTAAATGCATTATCAATGTGCTTACATGGAATTATTGCTGCAGAGCTCTGTTGTCCTTTGAAGAGCTTGATTTATTCTGGCACTTTGCAGATCATCCCAGTGGTCTTTTAGGAAATAATGCATATCTAGTAAGTGCATAGCATTGTATTAGCCATCATAGAAAATGCCTTCAAAATAAAAGGAGAGAGTACAATCGGATAATTCACGCCAGAGGGTTTATAATGGAAAAATTGCCAAAGAATATGAAAAATCCCATGACTTGGAAGTGTAGCTCTCACAATAAAGAAAAAGACAGAGCTGGTCAGGAGGGGTGAGTCCTGGAGAGGCAGACTCTGAGGTGAGCTGAAGAGCTTGGGCTGGAATGAGCTGGGAAGACAGGGCTGTATAGTAAATCACTATAAAGGATTTGACACCAGAAATAGTGGGGGTCCTATGGTCTTCTTGGGAGAGGTTTAAGGTAAACTCAAAATCTATATGCTTCAAAGCTGTAGGAGAGGAAACTATCCAAATTCAGAATTAGTCATCGTGCATTCATTTCTAATACAACACAGGCTCAGATTTTATAGATTGGGCATCAAACATCTTATTCTTTTCTTTAGCCCTCCCCGCCACCCCATATGTGTGTTATTTTGGCTGCTTTTGTTCAGATAAGATCCCCTGTGCTAGTTCACCGAGTATACAAACATCTACTAAAAACACTTCCATTATTCTGTAATCATTCTCCTTTTCTCTCTCTGGATGTTGAGTTCATTGGCCTCAAAGGTAACTAGTTTTGGAAGATTTAAGATAGAAAGAAAAATTTCCATCCAGTGTTTGGATCTGTGGCCCGTGTGCTGTACAGCAGGAGAAGGGAAGTGATAGAATCCGACTTCAGAGTCTGGAAACACTAGACGGAACGTGCCCGGTACCACGCAGCATTCAGATGGCATGAATGGGTTCATTTAAAGGATTTGGCAGCCAAACGGGAAGTCTTAATGCCACTATGACTCAAGTCTAGGAAGAAAGAAAAGAAGTTTTAGCAAATCAAAAAGACAATGAAACAAAACAGTATCTGTCATCTCTCTTTTGGTCCACTAATCAGTTTTTCCTTATAGTTACCATATAGTCTATCTTCTATCTAATACATGCTAATATCAGACTCTCATTTTCACAAGGTAAGTAAGCACACTTTTCCCTTTTTTTGTTGTCAGAGGAACAATATGTTAGAAAAGCCAAGAAGTTTTAAAAGAATTACTGGTCTCCTTCCTTGTGACTACTGATAAAGAGGAGAGTAAGCCACAGCTCAAGGATTTCTGATCCTTTTGCCAAACAACTTTAGAGAGACGGAGTACAATTCCAAGGGAAGTTCAAAGCTAAATCCCTCTATCAGTATTGTGAGAAATTTTGTTCAACTCAGCTCTTTTTTTTTTTTTTTTGAGAGAGAGTCTCGCTTTGTTGCCCAGGCTAGAGTGAGTGCCATGGCGTCAGCCTAGCTCACAGCAACCTCAAACTCCTGGGCTCAAGCGATCCTCCTGCCTCAGCCTCCTGAGTACCTGGGACTACAGGCATGAACCGCAATGCCCGGCTATTTTTTTTGTATATATATTAGTTGGCCAATTAATTTCTTTCTATTTATAGTAGAGACGGGGTCTTGCTCTTGCTCGGGCTGGTTTCGAACTCCTGATCTCTAGCAATCCTCCTGCCTCGGCCTCCCAGAGTGCTAGGATTACAGGCATGAGCCACCGTGCCCGGCCAACTCAGCTCTTTTTATCACTCAGAATTATTCTTTAAAAAGTCTCTAACTTAAGAGAATTTTGCAAAAAAAAAAAAAAAAAAAAGAGGGGGTCATGAAATCTAAATTTCAAACAGAAAATACACACATGATAAACTTGTAAATATTATTTTGTCCCAAATGAGAAAAATCATCATGCTAGTTTTAAATTATTGAATATTGTAATATTTCACTGTGAGATAGATTTGTGTAATTTTTCCCATCTGTCCTGCTCTCCTATGTACATGTGATGGGAAAAAGAAATCAGGACCAATAAACTCTAAATATTAAAGATTTTATTTTTAAAAACAGTTATTTCCAAAAGTTATTATTGTTTATTAAAGTCCTCAGAAAGGTTTAGTAAAAGGTTATACCATACATCTGTTAGGTTTATGACTGGAGGAAATATATTACAGGATCCAGGAAGAATAACAGAAAGCAAAAAAGGTAAGAACAAATGCTTTTGTATAATTAATTACTTGTTGGGAGCTGAGGGAATAATAAACTACATATATCATCTGTCTATCCTTCAGGCTACTATTCTGCCCAAGGACATATAATAATAGTTTATTCTTGGCAACAATATAAAATCCGACCAATTTTTCTAGGTTCTTTCTACTCTGGCCTCACTATACCAAACCAATCTCATTTTGTCTTCTGCTTGGTACATAAATTTGTTCTTACAGGTTGATCTTTCCATTGTCTTTGCATAAGTCATGTCATTCTTCCATCGGGCGCTACATTGACATTACTCACATCCTCCTTGGAATACCCTTTCTTCAATCTTCTGCCTATCTATCTAAACATTCAGCCCAATTTCCTTATTGAAAGCTTCTTCACTTTTTAGACCACTTAGATTACTTATTTTTTAAATTGAACTTCAAAAAATCTGGCTGCACAATTCATCCCTTAACTGTTTTTTACTTATTTTCAAGGGTGTTAATTACTTTGTCTTCTAGGCTATACTATTGAGTTGTCAAAGCAAGAAACCATGTCTTAAATTTCTACTGTGCTTTAATGGATCTTGTAGTTCTGGGCTAAATTTGATGTTGCATAAATATTAGAAGACGACTGATTTGACTTTGCCTATTTGAGAAAGATTCATGCAAAATCTTCCATCTGCATAAAATGGTTTTGTTGCATCATAGCAAATGGAATAAAATAAAGTGGCTAGAGTAGGGTGTGGGTGAGTGAACGTGAGTGAGGACAAGCTATAGAGCTTATAGTCTGTTTCATTTTATTTAATCTTTCCTCTGAGTCCTGTAGTAAAACCACCATTTTAAAGATAATGAAACTGATGGTCAGAGAGGTTATATAGCTTGCTCAAGTTTATAAGGCAAGCAAGTGGCAGAAACAAGATTTCAACTACTGGCTTTTGACTCAATGCCAAGGTTCTTTATACTACATCGATAAACAGCTTTCTGAACAAGGTGTCATAATCCATTAAGGGAATACGAGTCAGTTATATCATCAAAAATAAAATAATTTGGAAATAAAATACAAGGTATTTATTTCAGTCTATATGAAGCCTGAGGGAGTATTCAGAGATTATAAATGGTCAGAGAAAGCCTTATATATGAAGGGGAGCTAGATCAGGGATTTGTAAAAGTAGAGAGGAGAAAGAGAACAGGAAGAATAAGCGAGGCAGGGAAAAGTTGGTATATGTAAACAGCGTAGAATGGAAGATATAATTCAAGGTGAAGAACAGTTCGCAGTTTAGTAGTGTATCAGTCAGTTTTGCTGCAGTGTTGCTGTGTTTCAAACACATCCCAGGTCTTAATGGCTTATACCAACAAGCATTTATTTCTTGATCATGAGTCTGCACTTTAGGTATGCCTCTGCTGGGTTTTGACTAAGCTTTCCCGGCTTCCGCTGGATTTGGCTCTGGGCTACAGAGAATGTTTTCTCATTCTAAGACCCAGATTGCAGTATCTATGCCTAGCTAGGGCATGCTTGCTAGCGGGAGATGTCATATGCTCAGAGGGCTGGAGAAATCTTGCCATGACTTTTAACACCTTTTCATTTTAATTCACTACATGTGACAGAACCAAGTGACATACTCATGCCTGATATCAGTGGGGTGGAGAAGGGAAATATACTCTACCCAGAGAGAAGTCATGGTAAGGACACAGAAAGGAGGAAGAATTGTGAACAAATCTAACTATCTGTCAAAGTCAGCCTGGATAAGTCTTGGGCAGAGGCATAGGCAGTTTAATAGTACAATCAGAAAAAAGAGGAAAGAGTAGGAAAGAGGAAAAGAGGAAAAGGAAAAAGAGGAAAGAGTAAATTAAGGGTGTGCTTAGAAGGCAGTAATGACAGAAAACTTTTAAAACAATCATCCCAATACTTTATTCTTATATCTTGGTAGAACTGTGTTACCAGGAAAAAAGGGAAGGGCTGAGCAGAGGATGATGAGTCCCTTTAGGAACTGCCGATTTGAGATGACAAGGGACCATCCAAATAGATGCATGTTGCAAGCAGTAATTACATTAAAAAGCAATCCAGATAAGAAGTCAAAGTGAAAAAAATATAATAGATCTTAGAATCATCTGTGTAGGGGTGATGATTGTAGTCATCAAAGAAAATTAAATCACTTAAAAAGTTAGTTTGCCATTTTTATTTTTATTGCCATCAGATATTTTAAGCCAAATAAGATATTTTCCTTGAGCCTTAAAAGGGTTTTAGTATGACTGGATACAAAGCTTCCAGAACCAGGGTTTTTTTGACATCCACAGAGAAGATGGTAATTTCTATGTCTGATAAGAGAGAAGAAAGACCTTCAAGAAAAATTTTACCAGAACACCAGACTACGTGTCTAAATCTTGACAGTCATCACCACCAAGACCTAGTAGAGTGGGATGAAAATCCCTTTGGATGAAGATTCCAGGGTTGGGAATTTTTCCTGACATTATTAGCCATTGAAGCTTGGGGAATTGTTCAGAGCCTTACTCAAATTAGGAATAACTTTTAATAAACAGTGAGATGGAAGTTTCAGGGTACCAAGAGACCAGTTAAAGGTTTACCTTTGACCCTTCATTCTCTACCCAAAACATTATGAAACCCCACTTAGATATTATCTAAAGAGGTTTCATCCTTCTGCTGTTAAGATTTCTTTCATCTAAAGCTTGTGCAGTTCTAGACTTTTCACTATTCTTTTCTCCTGGTGGTAGGAGGTCAAACTGAGATAACTGGATGACCTCTTCAAAGAGGCAGTAGGAGTTTGGGCATGCTCTGAATTCTTTGATAATATCTCCTTGGAAAGGAATGGGGGGAGATGGGAACACCTACTCATGATTCTATCACTCATTTGAGGAAGTTTCCAGGGGTCAGTTCTCTCTCTATTATCCACATTAAAAGAATGGAAGAAGCAGTTCAGTTTTTATTTGTTACAAGATGTAGAATTTTTCTTCCTGGGAGACACCACAAATGCTGCTGTACCTTGCTTCCTGGGTGGCAATGGGATAGATTTCAGATCTATACAAGAGAATTTGTCCAAGAATCTCCAAATCAATAGTTCCAACATGTTCCATGGGATAGGGCCAGCCACTGCCAAGGTTTTGCTGTTGCATAATAACAATTTAAAGTGAAATACAATGCGGGGCATATGTAAATGTGCATATAAACATACATTTATATGTCTACATGTATATTAAGTAAATAAAATATACATATATGCCTTTGTATAATTTTCAGTTGTCTTTTCCTGGGAAGGGCTATTCTTTATTCTAACACTATGTCCAAATGATTAATAACGTTTGAGGCAAAAAATGCATACACCCTTTTATAAAAAATAAACTTGAAAAGAAAGTGTTGCATGGCTTTTAAGTATGTGACCTCCAGACTCATATTTTCTTGGTTAGAGCATCATCTTTGCCACCTGTTAGCTGTGCGGCTCTTGGCAACTTGGCTGACCTTGCTATCTACCTTTTCAGGGTTGTTGTGAGGATTAAATGAGATTATTTGTTTACTTAACCATTGGCTATAGTGCTCATTCTTTTTTTCAAATGTAAATTTTTATATGGGGTATATGTGTTTTTTGTTACATGGATGAATTGTATCATGCTGTAGTCAGAGCTTTCAGTGTCAGTATGATGTACACTAGCCTTATGATGGGATAGTGTACACTGTACTGATAGGTATTCTCACCAAGGAAACCTGACTTGAGAGCCCGAGGAGAAGCGCATGGCCCAGTGTGTGTGGCATTGAGCGTCCTCATCACTATGGATGCACATTTTTAAAATGTTCTGTTTTGGCAAAATACCGATTTTGCTATCCAAAAATGGCCTCCTAAATAATTTTTAAATTTTTACCAGTCTAAGAAATTGAAAATCCAGGGATCACTCAATTTTACAACTTTTCTGAATCTTTGGCTTCCCTACAGTCCTGGATTTTTGCCAAGATACAGTGGGATAATTTCAGTGAAAACAGTTTTGAAAAATCATCATTTGAACCTGAGTCTTTTTTATCAACATAGAAAAATAGTTTTCCTTTCTTTTTTTTTATGATGTAGAGAACTATTGTAAATGGCAGCGGGATGGATGAGAGGAAAGTCTCCCTGGCCTGACCCCACATGCATGAGTGTGTACACACACACATATCACACACACTAACTGAATAACGATTTTGGTGTGTTGATTTAATGACAAGGCAGGGTTTCATGCTGTTTTACAAAACACAGGACAGGTTTGAAAGTTTTCGAACATCAGAAGGTACGTGACTGAGGCCTTTTAAATGGAGAGTGAAAAATGGGCATAAGAACCAAGGAATCTCGAGTCACTGAGTGCAAGACAGTCAAGGTATGGTGAACAGAGCATCCAAGCTGTAGGTATTTGCACAATTTTACAAACACCCTACATACCAATGCTTTCATGGAAATTCCGGCTGTGTCACTGTGTTAACTTTGGCTTAGGCCTGAAGCTATTTTCGGAACTCTTCATAAACTTACAGGAAGTGCCTTCCCTTTTATTTACATTCAGTATTGTTATTTTTAAGTATTGCACATGCGGGAAGGCTTTTTTCCTTTGCTTCCATTCATAATCATGTTTTTAAATTCACACATGTATGAACATCCATGAAAATGTATAAGCATACACTTTTGGCCGAGCTCATCTCAAAAAAAAAAAAAAAAATTAAAATACCGCAACTCTCACCTGATTGAGATGCTAGACCTGACGGCTCTTTCTAGCAAAGCCTGAGTGCTCACAGACTGGGTCAAGGAGACTGAGACTCCCTGGGCTCCAGCAGGAGCTGCGGCAAAATCAATAAACAAATAAATAAAGTAAAGTAAAGACCAGAGGCTCTGTGGGGAGTTGGGGCTCCCTGTCTCTTTCATGAGTAATGAATGTGGCAGCCACAGGGACTTGGAAAGGACTGGGATTCTCACATCTGTAAGCCGACTTTCAAGGAGGTCAATGCACAGGGACTTGCTGGGGGAGTCAAGGAGTAAATAAGAAGAGGGGGTTCAGGCAGAACAGAAAGGGCTTGGAAAGGAAGGTATAAGAGGGATGTCTGGAAATCTACCCTCCCTCTCTCTTGAAATTTGTCTGTGTTAAAGTTTGAATCCCCAGGACCTGTTGTGCAATGTGACCAAATTTCCCAGCCAGTCTCTAGAGGAGTAAGACAACTTGTGCCCAAAGAGGCCCACCTGAGGAGACCATCTGTCTCAAGGCTGTTTCACTGTCCTGGGTGGTCTCAGTCTCTTGAAAGGAAACATCTTTCTCTTGAGAAATACACATGAAGTAAATAGAACAGAAGCTGGCTCTTTCCCACTGGCCTTCCCACTCCCTCCCAAACCCTTCGTGTTTTCTTCAATACAGGGGGGCTTTCATAGGTAAGTTTCTTATACACTTGCTCTTGAATGCCAGTAAAGAGAAATGACAAGAGAGAAGAAAGAGGAGGTAGAAGGGCCCAGAGGTTACTTGCAGATCCAGACATGAGCAAAACAACTGCAGTCATCTTGGTGACTATGACCTCTTCCTTCCCTCACAACTCACTGGTCAATTTTCAAGGTCATGGAAGGTCAGAAAGATAGAATGTGGCACTTCGTTCCATGCAAAAATAGTTGTTATTCTACAATACAAATGTGTTCTGTTTTCACCTGAAAAATAACTTTGGAACACTAATGTGGACCTTCATTTGTGAGGACATTGCCTTTCACTAATGATCAAAAAGAAGAAGAGGATTTGCTTTTCATTCACATTTGTAAAAAGAGATTCTTGTTTACTTCGGTATAGCATGCGTGACTGCATACTTAACAAATCACTCTTAACTCACTCTTCATATATTTAAGGCATTTTACAATTCAAAGAAGCTATCAATAATTCTTCAAAGAGCAGAACAATGCAGCCCAGGAAGCTGCTTCTTTAAGAGAAAGTCCAAATTAAGCAATTTGGCATAAGATGGAGCCAAGTTGAAGCTAGTGCCCTTTCCTTCTTCTGGAATAACCAGGCATGACCTGACCTTTGCTCTGTTCTGTTCTAGGGAAAAAAGAATCTCTGCTTAGCTGTACTAGTCATAAAAATGTTTATCACTTACTCATCTAATAAGAGGAGCCCTGGCAGCTTAAGGCATAAAGAAAAGAGATGGAAAAGGAGATAATTGTAAAAACTTCCCAGTTATGAGAGTAGAGAGGACAGATGGATATTGGAAACTAAAGAAAAAGTGAAATGAAAATCAATCACAACATAGTGAGTCATCTGGCTTTGCTTTTTTCCCCCCTTCAATTAAAAATATCAGGATACAAGTAAGTTTCAACCCTTGCCCCATTATGAAAAATGACTCTTTGTTTTGGCAACTAGTTTCATTTCCTAGGACACTGATTTTCTCAATATATAAAAACTGAAATCCACTTTTTAAAAATGAAAATCTTTCCATGCTATACTTGGGGCAATGTTCTCCTCAATTCTTTGGAGAGTGGCTGAAAAGAGAAACCACAGTCGCTTATAAGAAGCAACCTAGAGAGCACGTCTCCCACCAAAGGGCCTTCCAACTTGGGGGCCCACAATGAAGCCAGATCTTCACGGAGGAGATTAGGTATCTGTCAGAAGATGTGGTCTTTGAGAGCCTGGAGTGCAACGTTGGGAAGGATAGCAAGACTTCATTCTATTGGAAAGTTAACAACGTCTGCCAGGGTGCCAGGGGGGATGGAGAAGCACAAATGCTGTCTGTCTACTAGCCCCAGACTAAATCATGGTTCCAGGAGAACCTGAAAAAGGTGTTACTCACGTAAATATTTTGTCCACTGGTTGCTGAGAACTGAAAACCATTTCAGGAAGTGGGAGGGAATGATTTAATCTCTTCAGCCCACAAGTACAGAAGTTACGATGCAAATACCTTGGAATAAGGAAAAAATATTACTTGTATTCCAGGTAGGGAGGAGATGGTTGATAGCAGATCCTCTTTCTTTGTTGGTGGAGCTGTGCGTGGGTAGAGGAGAGGGAGGAGCAGAGTGGGGGTCAAGGAACTAGATGCCTGATTAGAGGAAAAAAGAGATGCACTAAGACAATTCTCTAAGAATCCTCCCCGGATTAACCATGATGTCTGAGATCTGAAATGACTCAGATAAGCCCTAACCTCCATAAAGAGAATGGCAGGCCTAGGTGACCATGTAGACATTTCTTAGCACTGGCTGAGTTTAGGAGATACATGAAATAAGGGAAAATATTCTGAATGTTACTTAATGAGTGGAAGTAGAGCAAAGTACTTAAGGTTGCAGGTTCTACTTCTTTAACATGGTAGTGTATACTTCCAAAATCCTGTAGCAAACATCTTACTTAGATGGAGAAATGTTGAAAGGTCACTCACAATATTGGAGATGAGATCAGGTACCAATATTTTCAGTATCATACTAGAAGTCTTAGCCAGTACAAGTAAGCTAGAAATGGATGAGAGAAGAAAATTTCCAAGTGTTTGGAAATTAAAAAGATGTAAATAATCTATGGTTAAAGAAGAACTCCCACTGGAAATTAGAAAATATTATATGCTAATGATAATAAAAATCTAACAAATCAAATCTTGTGGGGTAGGCAGTGATTACAAGGAAATTTAGAGTTCTAAGTGTATACCGCATATTAGAAAAGAAGGAAGGCTGAAAATCAATGTTTCCACCTCAAGAAGAAGTAATTAAATACAATAATGTAGAAGAAAGGCCATAATAAAGGCAATAACATAAATAAATAAATATAAGTAAATAAATTAATATGAAATAGAGAAAATCCACAAAGCCAACAAGATTATTTAAAAAGACCAGTAAAATCGATAAATCAGCATCAATACTGTTAAAAGAGAGGACAGTGTGGGAAGAGACAAGAGAGGGAGAGAGAGAGAGAGAGAGAAAAAGAGAGTAAATTAGTAGTGTCAGGAAGTAAAAAGATGTCACCAAAGCAAATTCTATAGATGTTACAAAGACAATAATAAGACATTACTATCAATTTTATGCCAATGAATTTGAAAAGGTAGAGTAAATGGGAACAAATTAGCAAAGCTCGATTTTTAAAAAAGGGAGAAAATCTGAATAGCTATGTAACTATTAAATTGAGAGCATAAATCAAACCCTTTTCAAAAAGTAATTACATGCTCACTCAGATGGCTTCACCAGTGAATATTACCCAGTATTTAAGAAGAAATTAACAACAATCTTACACAAATGCTTCCAGACATTTCAAAAAGTGAGAATATTTTTTATTTTATTTTATGAGATCACCATAAACTTGATCCCAACACATGACAAAGACATTAGAAGAAAGAAAAATTGAGGTCAATCTCTCAAGAATATAGATGCAAATATTATAAACAAATTATGATCAATGAAATATAAAAATGATAATACATCATAACCTGATTGAGCTTATTCTGAGAATGCAAGGCTGTTTAATATTGATAATCAATCAATGTATTTTATTGTATTAAGAGAACAACAGAGGGAAAATCATGTCCTCATCTCAAAAGTACAGTAAGCACATTTACTAAAATTCAATGGAAGTTCAAAGTTTTCTAAGGAAACTAGGAATAGATGGGAACTTCTTCATATGATTGAGGGAAATTACAAAATGTATATAGCAAAGACACATATATTTAGTGGTGAAATGTTGACAATTTGGCTTTGAGATTGGGAATGAAACATGGATGCCCACTAGCATCACTTCTATTCAGCATTATACTGAATAAATTCCTAAGCAGTTCAGTAAGCAACAGCAAAATATTGAATGCGTAAAAAGAGTGTAATAGGAATTATTCATAATTGTGTGAATAAAAAATCCAAGGACATCTGTAGAGAAAATACAGAAGAGTGAGTCTTGCGAACTTGCTGAATATAAGGTCAATTTGCAAAAATCAATTGGACTTCTACATATCAGTAACAAATAAGTAGAAAACTAATGTAGGATCTTTACACTGAAACTGTAAACATTATGGAGAGACACTAAAAAGTAGCATATTCTTAAGGCTTTCCACTGTTTTATAATTCATCGAATGAATTTCTCATTTCCACATTTACTGTTTAGCTTTTCTTTAATACATCAATTTCTTTAGAGAAATTTTCACTCATTTCCAGCATTTCACTCATTTCCAGTTTTTGTGGCTTTTTTATGATGGGTTTCTATTTTCTCTTGTATTTCATGGAGCTTTCTTACAATCTATATTTGAAATTTTTTTTTTTGTTTTAAGTACATGTACCTTTATTTTTTTCTCTTTTAAAAATGTTTATTCTTTAAATTTTATTTATTTTTTAAATTTCAGGACATTATGGGGATACAAACATTTTGGTTATACAAATTGCTTTTGTATCATTTCAAAGTTATAAGTGTGCTTATAAACCAGATAGTGTGCATTGTACCCATTAAGTGTCAATTTACCCATCTCCTCCTCCCCCTTCCCACCTGCTTGATTTCTGATGAATGTTATTCCCATATGTGCACATAAGTGTCGATAAACTAGTTCCAAGTTAATGGTGGGCACATGGGGTGTTTGTTTTTCCATCCTTGTGATACTTGACTTAGAAGAATGGTCTCCAGTTCCATCCAGACTAATACAAGAGGTATAACTTCATCATTTCTTTTTATGGCTAAGTTGTATTCTATGGTATATATATAACAAATTTTATTAATCTATTTATGTATTGGTGGGCACTTGGGTTGTTTCTACATCTTTGTGATTGTGAATTGTGCTGCTATAAACATTCAAGTGCAGGTGTCTTTTTAAACGTCTTTTTTTCTTTGGGTAAATACCCACTAGTGGGATTGCTAGATTAAATGGTAGTTCTACTTTTAGTTCTTTGAGTTCTCTTCATAATACTTTCCACAAAGGTTGTACTAGTTTGCAGTCCCATCGTCAGTGTATGAGTGTTCCTATCTCTCTGCATCCATGACAGCATTTGTTGTTTTGGGACTTTTTTATAAAAGCCATTCTAACTGGTATTAGGTGATATCTCATGGTGGTTTTGATTTGCATTTCCCTAATGATTAGAGATGGTGAGCACTTTTTATGTGTTTATTGGCCGTTAGTCTGTCTTCTTTTGAAAAGGTTCTTACCATGTCTTTTGCCAATTTTGTAATGGGGTTATTGGATTTTTTTCTTGCTGATTTGCTTGAGTTGTTTATCGAATCTAGTTATTGGATATGTAGCATGTAAATATTTTCTCCCATTCTGTAGGTTGTGTTTGCTCTAATAGTTGCTTCCTTGGCTATACAGAAGCTTTGTACACTGATCAGGTTCCATTTCTTTATTTTTATTGTTGCTGTGATTGCTTTTGGGGTTTTCTTCATAAATTCTTTGCCTAGGCTAATGTCTATAAGAGTTTTCCCAACATTTTCTTCCAGAATTTTTATAGTTTTATGCCTTAGATTTAAGTCTGTTATCCATGGTGAGTTGATTTTTGTGAGCGGTGAGAGGTGTGGATCCTGTATCAGTCTTCTATATGTGGCTATCCAATTTTCCCAGTACCATTTATTGAATAGGGGTTCTTTATCCCAGTGTATGTTTTTGTCTGCTTTGTCGAAGATCAGATGGCAATACAAGGATTTGTAGTTTTATATCTGGGTTCTCTGTTTTGGTCTATTGGTCTATGTCTCTGTTCTTTGTTTGTTTGTTTTGTTTTGTTTTGTTTTGTTTTGTTTTTTGAGACAGAGTCTCACTTTGTTGCCCAGGCTAGAGTGAGTGCTGTGGCATCAGCCTAGCTCACAGCAACCTCAAACTCCTGGGCTCAAGCATTCCTCCTGCTTCAGCCTCCCAAGAAGCTGGGACTACAGGCATGCACCACCATGCCCGGCTAATTTTTTCTATATATATGTTAGTTGGCCAATTAATTTCTTTCTATTTATAGTAGAGACAGGGTTTTGCTCTTGCTCAGGCTGGTTTCAAACTCCTGACCTCAAGCAATCCGCCTGCCTCGGCCTCCCAGAGTGCTAGGATTACAGGCGTGAGCCACCGCGCCTGGCCTATGTCTCTGTTCTTGTGACAGGGCCATGCTGTTTTGGTTTCTATAGCCATATAGTATAGCTTGAGGTCTGGTCAATTGATGCCTCCCAATTTGTTCTTTTTGCTTAAAGTTGCTTTGGCTATACAGGGTCTTCTGTGGTTCCATATAAAGCATAGAACTATTTTTTTAGATATGCAAAAATGATGTTGGTATTTTAATAGGGATTGCATTGAATCTGTAAATCATTTTGTGTAGCATAGACATTTTAATAATGTTGTTTCTGCTGATCTATGAACATGGTGTGTTTTTCCATCTATTTATGTCCTCTGCTATTTCTCTCCTTAATGTTTCATAGTTCTTGCTGTAGAGATCTTTCACCTTAAAATTCTTCATCTGTCATTTTAACCATTTTGTTTAGGTTGGTATGCATTGGTAAGGAGTTATTGATTTATTTTGGGGGTGTCCTTTTACTCTGATTTTTCATGTTTCCAGAGTTGTCCCACTGATTCCTTCACATCTGGCCTTTTAATTTAGAGCTTAGAGTGCTAGGGCTGGCTTATGGGGATCTCTGAGTCCCCAAAGATCAATCCCTGGCCATGCCAGGGAAAGGAGTGCTGGGACTGAGTTGCCTTTGGGATGTTTTAACAGGTTTGATGAACCTCTTGGATTAACTATTGTCTTCACCTCTTCCCATTGGTGTGTAGTGAGTTTTTCCTTCAGCTTAATCTCTAAGCTGGTGGATTGTACTTCTGGGTACAAATCCACTCTCCCTAATTGCTTGAGTTGGAAGGCACTAAGTTTAGCTATGGGGTTGTTTCTCCATTATTGATTGTAGTTTGTGTGGAGGAGCCAGTTGTCAAGGTAATGTTTTGTATTCATGGTATGCTCTGGTCCCCCTGGTGGGATACATATATGCCCCAAGCTTTAGGAGGAACCCTGTAGCACCCAGGGTGTTTCTTGGTCCCTTCTCCCCTTGAGATGGGGTAGAAGCAAGATAGATCATGGCTGAAATGGGAAAGCCTGATGGGCTTTGCTAAGCCTCAGTGGGATTCAGAGTTTGCTTATCCGGATGCTAGAGGGAGCACTCATATGGAGT
This sequence comes from Mirza zaza, assembly GCA_008750895.1. Lineage (NCBI taxonomy): Eukaryota > Metazoa > Chordata > Mammalia > Primates > Cheirogaleidae > Mirza > Mirza zaza. The sequence continues at coordinate 36,808 of VSMD01015954.1, forward strand.
TCAGAGCTATCTCTCCAAGCCCAGATAGCTGCTCCCAAGGGGAGAGGTCTAATCATGTACTAAGGCCCGAGCAAGCCTTTTTCTGTCCCTGTCCACTAGCCTGGCTTCTCTGTGTGGTAAGGCATGTGCCCTCCCTATTTTCTCCCTGGAACTCCACAGCACTCTCCAATCTGATCCGTGTTCATTCCTTCTCTGTCCAAGACTGGCTTTTGAGCTACCCCACAGTTGATGTGTCTGACCCACTGGTATATATATCTCCATGTGATGTGGCAGATAAGAGAATCTCCAATTGTTCACCCTTGTTCCACCCGAGGTGAGGGAGGTAGGCCTCTCCATCCACAAAGGTCTCTACCAGTGGCATGCTTCTGTTGGGGGAGAAGCAGTGGCTCACAAGTCTCTTGGATCAATCTGCTCTCCCTATTGTAGTGAATGGTGGAAGGGGCCACTGCTTCTGTTCTGCCTCTGCATTCAGTTGCCATGGGATCCACAGGCTAAGCTAATTTAGTCTGAGTGCTGTAGTCTTCTCTATTATGAGCTAAACAAATCAGTCAAAGAGTAAGAACAGAGAAATAAGGAGAATGAACAAAGCCCACAAAAAAGTGGGATTATGTAAAGAGGACAAACATAAGAATCACAGGCACCTTTGAGGACAAAGAAGAAAATACACAAGGGTTGGATAATTTATTTGAGGGAATAATTGAGGAAAATTTCCCTGGCCTTGCTCTAAATCTGGATATCCATGTACAAGAAACACATAAGACTCTTGGGAGATTCATTGTAAAGAAGCAATCACCATGACACATACTCATTAGGCTGGCCAAAGTAAACATGATGGAGGCACTGCTGTGAGCAGTAAAGTGTAAACAGCAGGTAACTTAAAAAGGAAGACCTATCAGACTAACTGCAGACTTCTCAACTGAAACCTACAAGCCAGAAGGGACTGGGGACCTATCCTCAGTCTTCTACAACAGAATAATGGCCAGCCTAGAATTTTGTATCCTGCAAAACTAAGCTTCCTATATGAGGTAGAAATAAAGACTTTCTGAGCAAAGCAATTGCCGAGGGAATTTACAAAGACCAGACTTGCCCTGCAGAAAGTACTCAGACATGCATTATACACCTATCAGCACAATAGACACCTACCAGTTTAAAATCATCCAAAAGCTGAAGTTCAGAGCCCAGTTACCACAATGGCTCAAGAGGTAAAACAAAGCAATAATCTACTTAAGATTAAGAAGAGAAATCCACCCCACGTAGAAATTTTTTCAAAAAATGGGACTGGCTTGAATTTCCCACTCAAGAGACATAGGCTGGATGAATGGGTAAAAAGATACAACCCAAGTATCTGTTATCTCCAGGAAACACCTCCAACACACAAGGACCCATTTAGACTCAAAGTAAAAGGATAGAAAACAATATTCCATGCAAATGGAAATCAAAAGAAAGCTGATGTAACCATTCTCATATCAGATAACATAGATTTTAAATCAATAAACGTAAAGAAAGACAAAGATGGTCACTATTTAATGGTGAAAGGAACAATTCAACAAGAAGATTTAATAATCCTAAATATTTGTACACCTAACACAGGAGTGCCCAGATTCATAAAGGAAATCCTACTCGATCTAAACAAAATGATAAAGAGCAGTACTATAGTAGCCAGGGACTTCAGCACCTCACTGACTGAATGGAACAGATCTTCTAAACAAAAAATAAGCAAAGAAAATATGTACTTAAGCAGAACTCTAGAATAAATGAGTCTAACAGACATTTACAGAACATTTTACCCCCAAACTACTGAATATACATCCTTTTCATAGGCTCATGAAATATTCTGTAAGACTGATCATGTCCTAGAATTAAAAAAAAAATTTCAGTACATTTTTTTTAAATAAAAAATTAAAACATGTATCTTCTCAGATTGCAGCAGAATAAAATTAGAAACCAATTCCAACAGAAACACTCATCTCTACACAAAGTCATGGAAACTAAACAACCTATTGCTGAATGATAGTTGGGTCAAAGAGGAAATAAAGATGGAAATCAAAAGATGCTTTAAACTAAATGATAATGGTGACACAAGTTATCAAAATCTGTGGGATCCAGCAAAAGCAGTCCTGAAAGGAAAACCCATAGCCTTAAATGCCCACATCCAAAGGACAGAAAGATCACAAATCAATAATATAATGAATTATATGAAGGAATTGAAAAAGGATTAACAAATCAATCCCAAACCCAGAAGTAGAAAAGAAAATAACCAAGATTAGAGCAGAACCAAATGAAATTGAGAAAAAAGAATTTTATAGAAGATTAATGGAACAAAAAATTGGTTCTTTAAAAAGATAAACAGAATTCACAGGTATTTTGCTACAATAACCAGAAATAGTAAAGAAAGGATACTAATAAGCTCAATAAGAAATGAAAAAGGAGAAGTCACAACTAATATGGAAACACAAAACATCATTTCTGAATACTATGACAATATCTCTGCTCATAATCTTGATAACATGTAAGAAATGGAAAAATTCTTGGAAATACACAACTTCCCTTGGCTCAATCAGGAAGAAATAGAATTCCTCAAGAGTCCAATATTAAGCACTGAATGGAAGTAGAAATAAAAACTCTTCCAAAAAAAAACAAAGTCGTAGGCCAGACAGTTTGACATCCAAATTTTACCAAACCTACAAAGAAGAATTGACACCTATACTGCAGAAATTATTCCATAACGTTGAGAAGAAAGGAATCCTCTCCAACTCATTCTATGAAGCCAATATCACCTTGATACCAAAGCCAGGGAAGGATATGACAAAAAAAGAAAGCTATAGGCCAATATCCCTTATGAATATAGATGCAAAAATACTCAATAAAATCTTAGCAAACCAAATTCAGCTGCACATCAGGAAAAAAAAAATTCATCATGAACAAGTATGCTTCACTGTTGGAATGCAAGGATGGTTTAACATACACAAATCTATAAATGTAATTCAACACATCAATAGAGGCAAAAACAAAGACCATATGATCCTCACAAAAGATGCAGAAAAAGCATTTGACAAAATTCAGCACCCTTTTATAATAAGAGCTCTTAAGAAAATAGGCATAGATGAAACATACCTCAATATTATAAAAGCCATATATGACAAACCAACAGCCCACATCATACTGAACAGGGAAAAATTGAATGCATTCCTGCTTAGAACTGGAACCAGAAAAGGTTGCCCACTATTACCACTTCTATTCAACATAGTGCTGGAAGTCCTAGCCAGAGCAATCAGACAAGAGAAGGAAATCAAATGTATCTAAATGGTGAAAGAAGAGGTCCAAATATTGCTCTTTGCTGATGATATGCTTTTATATCTAAAAAAATCCCAAAGATTCTGCCAATAGACTCTTGGAATTGATAAATAAATTCAGCAAAGTCTCAGATTACAAAACAAATGTACACATCTCAGTAGCTTTCATATATTCCAACAACAGGAGGGAAAAATGGTGAAGTAAAGGGGACTTCCTGGCTCCCTGCTCTCAGAGAAAGAGGTGAAGAACTCAGTCTGCTATGCATGAATGGATCACTCCTGTGCAAGAACAGCATTGTGAAACTGCAGAGAAACAGCATGGGACACACAAGACAGGAAAAAGAAAAGGTGAATGGAGATAGGATCGCGTGGGAATGCAAGATAAATAATAGAGAACAGAGCATGGGACAGCTGCACCTGCATGGCCAGCGAGTGCAGTGGCATCTGGCCCACAGGAGAATGTCCTGCTTCCCCACTGACCTCCACACCCACTCAGACAGGGACCTGCCTGGAGTCAGTGCAAAATTGCAGCAGGAGACATTGGGCTCTGTGGAGAGGAGACAATAACGGGAAACATCTTGACCCCCCCAGGAGCTCTGTGCTGGGACTGCACTGGGCAGGGGAGGGACTGGTATAACCTACTGCTTCAGGGAGTTAGGAGATAGTCATCTCGCCTCTGGTGGTCAGCGGGACCAGAACAATGGAGGTGAACACTGAAAAGGAGACTCTAGCCTGGAAACTGCTGTGGGTGATTAGGCCAGCTCAGGGTGGGTCAGAAAGTGCAAGACCTCCTGCTGGACAGGTGTGAGATTGTGGGAGGGTGACACACGAGACAATGGGACCTCCCATTGACTCGGCTCCCCAATCTGGCATCCTCCAACTCCTGAATAGTCGCCCCTCCCACCCCCCCAATCCTCCCACCCCCCCACCCCACCACCTCCCCCACCTCCCCCACTAGTGCTCTGCAGGTGGGCAACCACCATTTTTGGATCTACAACCCAAATGCTGTGGCGTGCTATGGTTTTGAGCAGCACCCTTCCTCCAGCCCCCCCCCCCCCAGGACCTTCACAAAAGGCTCCACCCTCCTGTAACCTATTGTCAACTAGCTGGGCTGTTTTGATGGGTGAATTTTGAGTACTTCCCCAGTCGTGGGAGGCTGACACCTGCAGGATGCACAGCACTGGGGGGCTGGGCAGACTCAGACATCAGCCCTCCTGTTAGCACAGTGACTTTTGCACTTAAAGTGGTAGGCTCAACCCCTGGAGGTAGGGAGAATAGAGAAAAGCCAGTAAACTGAGTATCGAATCAAAGGTACAATGCCTTTTACAATAGCAACAGTGTAAATAAAATACCAAGCAATATATTTAACAAAGGAGGTTAAAGATCTCCATAGGGAGAACTACAAAACACTGAGGAAAGAAATGACAGAGGATGTAAACAGATGGAAAAACATCCTCATGGATCAGCATAATCAACATTGTTAAAATGGCTATACCCCCTAAAGTGATTTACAGATTCAATGCAATCCCCATTAAAATACCAATGTCTTTTTTTTTTTTTGCAGAGCTAGAAAAAGTAACTCTGCACTTTTTATGAAATTAGAAAAGACCCTAAATAGCCAATGAGTCCTTACATATAATAAGAACAAATCAGGAGATATCACTTCACCAGACTTCAACCTATATTACAAGGGTATAGTAAAAAAAAACCCAAAAAACAGCATGTTACTCGTGCAAAAACAAAGACATAGATCTATGGACCAGAACAGAGAACACACATATAAAACCACCCTCGTATTGCCGTTCAATCTTTGATGATGCAGACAAAACCATATACTGGGGCAAAAAATCCCTATTCAATAAATGGTGCTGAGAAAATTGTATAGCCACATGTGGAAGACTGAAACAGTATCCACACCTCTCAGCATTCACAAAAATTAATTCATGATGGATAACAGAGTTAAACCTAAGGCATGAAACTGCAAGAATTTCTCTAAGAAAATGTTGGAAAATCCTTATAAATATTGGCATAGGCAAAGAATTTATGAAGAAGAGCTCAAAAGCAATCACAGCAACAACAAAAATAAATAAATGTGAGCTGATCAAATTAAAAAGGTTGTGCACCGCCAAGGACACAATGAATAGAACAAATAGACACTCTATGGAATGGGAGAAAATATTTGCATGCTGTATGCCTGATAAAGGGCTAATAACAAGAATCAACAAAGAACTGAAGCGAATTAGCAAGAAAAAAAATCAAACACCCCATTAAAAAGTGGGCAAAAGACATGATAAGAAACTTTTTAAATGAAGATAGACTAATGGCCAAGAAACACATGAAAAAAATGCTCAGCGTCTCTAATCATCAGGGAAATGCAAATCAAAACCACAATGTGATATCGCCTAACACCAGTGAGAATGGTTTTAATCAAAAAGTTCCAAAACAGCAGATGCTGGTGCGGATGTGCAGAGAAAGGAACACTTATACACTGTTAGTGGGACTGCAAACCAGTACTTTATGGAAAGTAGTATGGAGAAACCTCAATGAACTAAAAATAGACCTACCTTTTGATCCAGCAATCCCACTACTGTGTACTTACCCAAAGGAAAACAGACATTCTTTTTTAAAGATACTTGTACATGAATGTTTTTTGTAGCACAATTTGCAATTGCAAAGTTGTGGAAACAATCCAAGTGCCCACCAATACATGAGTGGATTAATAAAATGTGGTATATGTATACCATGGAGTACTACTCATCCATAAAAAATTGTGTAATCGTTTGTAACAATGTTGATGGACTTGGAGACCATTCTTCTAAGTGAGGTATCACAAGAATAGAAAAACAAACAGCACATTTATTGAATACTATATTGGAACTAATTGATCAACACACACGTGCACATATGGAAGTAAGATGAAATAGAAATCAAGTAGGTGGGAGAGGAGGGAGGTGGTACATACCTACATAATGGTACAATACACACTATCTGGGTGAATGGCACACTTATAACTTTGACTCAAACTGTACAAAAGCAAATTGTGTAATGAAACTATGTGTGCCGCCATAATATTCTGAAATAAAAATAAATAAATAAGGCCCAAATAAATGGACACCTATACAATGTTCACGAATTGCAAGAATCAATGTTTCAGAGGTATTAATACTTCCCATAGTAATCCATAGATTTAAAAATATCTGAATTATAACAAGAGAATACTTGGTAATGAAAATTGGTAACTCGATTTTAAAATTAGTATGGAAGTGCAAACAACCAGGAACAGCTGTGGTAATCTTGTAGATGAAAAAGAACAAATGTGGAGGAATTACACTACTAGATAGCTAGACTGATTAATTATAGAGCCATCGTTGCTGTGACAGTGAGATATTTGCATAAGGATAAATATATTGACTAGTGAAGTAGATTAGAGAATCCAGAAAAGGATGCATTCATTAGATTAACAGGAAGGATGATAATGAAGTGTTATGGAGAAAGGAATTTTTTTTCAAGAGATAATAGTAGGTGAAATGGACACACACACACACACACACACACACACGGGGTTCCTTCTGGGGATGGGGCAGACTGGAATGGGGCTGGAGCAAAGCAGGGCCTTCTGCAGTCTTGGTAATTTTCTTTCTGGATTTGGGTAGAGATTACAAGGGAGTGTTCACCTCTGAATATCCACCGAGCTGTATATTTATTATTTCTGCACTTTTCTGCTTGTGTATTATACATCATTAAATCAGTGAGTGATTTATGGTCCATTCTAAACTCCAACAAAGTTTTTTTTTTTTTTTCATAAAAGTTCTTTTGGCTAAGTTAATTAAAATAAAAGTTGACTGATTTATGTGTTAATTTACAAAACCTTTTTGCCACACCTTTAACGGTGAAACCTATTTCTTCTTTTCTGCCAAAGCAGGATTTTCCGTTACTGCCTGCTGCTATTGCATTAGAGAGTTGCCATTTCAAACACCACTGGAAGGTTCTATTTCTGTTTGGATCCTATTTAAATTGGAGCCATTTAGAACTTTTTAATTACTAAAAAGTCCCTTGTGCTCTTTATAGGCATTTGTCAGTTCTCATTTACTATCTTTAAATGGAGGCAAAGTTTCATCTTAAATTTATTTTGCTAGAAAGTGTATATAAAATGTTGGGGTAAGCAGCTTACTCATGTGAGTTCATTGATACGTATCCACTAATATGGCTGATATTCCCTAGAAGGAAACGTTTTACAAAATCATGTATTCTAAGTGAAATCAGGAGAGATGAGAGAACAGGCTGTAGAAAACAGAAATCATTTCTCTGAGGCACCAAAGCCACATAATGGAAAACTGGTGCTTTCTGGAGGTTGAATTTTACGAATCAAAGCAAAGTTTAAAGAACACTGGGAAGTTTCTCCTTCTGACTCTTCAAAAACCACTACACCAAGGCTACTACTCCTAAGTGGCAGTTTTATCAGAGAAAGGACCTTGTGGCTGAAAAGCTACCACGTTGGTGAAGCATTTTCTAATTTCTCTACTTGTAATTAATTTCTCCCCTCTACTTTAATTCACTATAGTGTGCTCATATTTATTTCTATCTTTATATTTGGCCAAATGATATCGGCCCCTATTAATCAACATGGTCTCATTTTCCCTTTTCATAAAAATCAAGGAAGGTGTTTCAAGGATTATGATACCATCATACTATTACGCTTTGTTTAATGTTGCCCTCATTTTCTTTAACCAGCATGTTATTTCAACTTTCTCCTTTCAGTGTTGATAACTAATTTCTTAGACTAGAACCGATATTTTTATACTCATGTTCATAACGGCATTATTTTCAATAGTCAAAAGGTGGTAGCAACCCATGTGTCTATCAACAGATGAATAGATAAACACAATGTGGTGTATACATACCATGGATATTATTCTGCTTTAAAAAGGAGGGAAATTTTGACACATGCCATCACATGGATGAATCTTGAAAACATTATTTTAAGTGAAATAAACCAGTCACAATAAAACAAAAATTATATGATTCCACTTATATGAGGTTCTTAGAGTAGTCAAATTCATAGACACAAGAAAGTAGCATGGTGGCTGCCAGGGGCTGAGGAAGGGAGATATGGGAAGTTATTATAGTATTTATGGGCACACAGTTTCAGTTGGGGAAGGTGAACAAGTGCTAGAGAGAGATGGTGGTAAGAATGGCCACAAAACAATGTGAATGTTCCTAATGCCGCAGAACTCCTAAAAATGGTTCAAATGGTAAATTTTATGTTATGTATATTTTACCACAATAAACAAATTTTAAAAATTAGAAAATAATTCTTAGTTCTTTTCCTCCAGAATTCCTGTATTTTTGGTCATCTTGTTTCTGATTTCTCATTCTGCTTGTACCCAATCCTTTTGTTGATGTACCAATACATGCCCTGTATTTGCCTTTGGACACTGTCTTCGTATACTCCCAAACAAGATATGCTGAACACATTACCTAAGGAATCTAGAAATGCATTTTGTTGATGTTGTTTAGCTGCCATGCCTCAGAGCAGAGAGATTTAGTTATGCATTAACCTTATAAAGAAACCGTTTTGCCCTGTTGAGTTTTTTGGACATTGGGACAGAATATGCCAAACAAAGAAATAATAACAATATTATTATAATTAGAGTCAGACGAGGCTGCTCAGCTCCCTCTTCTAGAGTCCAGAGCAAATATGTCTTTAGAAATTAAAAGATGTACCATGGAGGAGCTTCTTAATTAAAAAATAAATAAGTTCCAGTTGAAAGGAAAAAATAATGATTTCTGCTGATTATTGTATTTTCCAATTTTTCTTTTAGTTTTCTACTAGAAAGTAAGTACCATCTACCTTTTCCCATTCAATTGCTTACTCAATCTCTGGTCTCTCTCTTCTTCTCATTCTTTCTTTTTCATATGTAAAAGTTCTCAGAACTCACAGAATAAAATCCCAACTCTTTGTCAGAGAATGGAAAGTTCATTGCAGTCTGGCCTCAGACTGTTGTTTTTTTTTTTTTCTTACCTTACCTCCTAACACTGCCCAATGTTAGATTCGCTCCAGCCATACCACCTTTGAGAACGGGCCCCAGCACATCATTTCATCCTTTTATTTACACATGCTGTATCCCCTGATTTGGATACCTTCCCACCCTTCTCCATGTGGCACATGTCTATTTATCCTTGAAACATTTCAATTGTCATCTTCTCTGTGCTCACTTCCTTCCCCTTCTGTGCCCGTTTAGTTGCCCACCCCTCTTCAATGATCCTGTAACAATTCAAGGACTTTGTGTATAGTTCTACCCCACGTGGGAGATATTTGTCTACATGTATGTTTCAGCTGTTAGACTAGAAAGTTCTTCAGAGTGGTGTCATAATTGTATTTCAGCACCTGGCACAGTATCTTAGGTTAGACTCTCGGAACATTGTTTGACTACATGAATGAATAGTGAATAAAAATAAATGAATGAAAATCAAGACAAAAACATTCATTATTATGGATTTCACAGATAGTACACAGAGGCTCATGTATCCAGGAGCAGGAATGAAGGAATGAAGGTAAAGATTATTTCTAACAGACAGGGCAGAGTTTTTGTAGTTACCTTGAATTTCAACCCCACTTACAACTCAAAATCACTTTGTGATTTAGAAAATCAATTGACATCAGTTAACCGATTCAAAGTTGAAGGGTAATTAGTTGTCTTAATTATATAAAATAAAAATAATGCTGTCTTCTAGCATGTTTAAAATAGAAAAGAATCCCTTTCTACATAGAAAATGTATGATAGGAAATTAAATAGAATTGTTTCCACATACAATGATTTTTAAGTTATATCCCTGGAGTCATTTGGCCTGGGATGTAAAGGTGGAAATAAACTTAGTTTTATGCACATGCACGCTCACACACAGTACACTCTCTTATGTAAACCAGGCAGTGACAAGTTACTTGGATGGCTAAATCAAAACTGGTCCACCAAACAAAATCGTACACTGTATTGGAGAGCATTGGGGCCGCTGGGTTTTAAGGTTTGCCTTGGCTTGAATTCGTTGTAACACCACCCACCTCTCTCCAGTTGCAATATTCTAACCAGGTCACCTAGATGCTGTGAAACAGATGTTCATTGAAGGGAAAAGGAAGTAGGTGGTGTCCATTGAAAAGTGATAGCCATGGCAGAGGGGAAAGTATATTTTTACCTACAACTCAAGCTGAATATTATGGAAAGTTCTTGGGAGGGCAGAAATTCCTAGCTCTCCAGGAATCTGCAGCACTTAGTAAGCACTTCAGTATACTGAGAGGCAGGAAAGCAGAGCGGTGAAGTGCTCGGGCCTTGGGGTCAGACCATTTGGCTTTAACTTCCAGCTCTGCACTTACTAGCCGTGTGACCTTGGCAAATCACTTAACCTTTCTTTTCAGTTTCTTATCTGTAAAATAATACTAACTCTGTTATACCCAATAAATACAAAAGCAATGATAGTTTCAAAGTACTAGTTGGAAGAGAAATTTAATTTTGGTATTAACAAAGTTATCTCTTCTGCTTTGGTGATGATGAAGTAACTGGTGCCTCATTAGCCCTCCTCTTATAAATAGCCATAGAATGGACACTTGACCCCTGAAAACCAGGCAAATGTGTTCAGGCCTTGGCCAACAGGCAGTGAAAGACAGCAAGCAAAAAAAGAAAGGAAAGCCCTGAGGTGAGACCTATGACTGTCCCATGCCTGTGCCTGCATACAATTTCCTGGGTGCAACATGGAGAGGTGGAATCCAAGCAGACACTGTGGTTCCTCTGGGCTGAGGGACAGTGCTCAGAGTCCAGAAGATGTGGTGGAATCTGAAGGGCAATGCACTATAAAGGGACACCCCAAAAGTCATGAATTGCCAGTAGGTCTGTGGCCTAGAGGATGGGCAAGGGGAGGCTTGGAAACTATAGGGCTGGTATGGTTGATATTTTATATTTATTCCAGTTCATTGTCTTATTAACTTCTTTGAAAATCTAGAAAATGTGATTTGTCTGGAATATTCTCTCATAGACCAGGTAATTCTTCTGAAGTAGATTCACCTTGCTTAGAAGAGTCTGTGTCATACTCTCATGTTGTTGAATGTGTACCAAGGCCCCACATTGAATCCGTTCTGTCCACTGCTTATTTTTTGACATGTAATGTCTTATCCAGCTCTGCTATTGGCCCCAGACTAAATAAGGTGGGGAGAGGTAGAGAGAGGGATTCTGGCCAGCAGTGGAGTCTATCATCTCAGAACACTTTCTCAGCATATTTGCTGTGTCTTTCTCTTGGGAATGTCTCTGTTCACCTTCCTGGAATTCCTTCCACACCCCTCTTAAACACATGTTGGAGGGAGCAGCTCACTTAGCAGGAGGCCAGAAGGTCTCTTCCTGACGCCCAGGAGTGCAAAGTCCGGCTGTTCTGTGACTTAGTTGTTATTTTCACTCTTGTAGCAGATGCAAACCTAGTTGTTTGGCATTTTCCCTCTCTCTTATGCTTGGTTTGGGGTTAGTAGTCTAATCAAGGAAAATAAAGATGAGGTGACTGTGTCATACCTCATTCAGATGTTTTCCTGCCACTCGATATTTTGGAGTCAAATCTCCATTGGGTTGTTTCAAGCTTTTCCTCTGGCCCACTCAAAATCCTAGTTTATATCATAAACAACAGTTATCTGTTGTATCTAACAGAAAGTAACATGTAGGATAACATATACTTTCTCACTTGTACTCCCTCAATTTGATCCCAATTTTCACAAATTTTGCAAATTCCTGAAAATACATGGCTTGGTGTTGTGATTATCTCCTACTTGTATTAAACAAATAATTTTTTAATTTATTTCTCATTTCTAAAAACGAATCAATAGGTACTTCTTAAAATTGAGAAATAAAAAGGAGGTTTAAGTATATTATTTAAAATTATAGAGCTACGCAATAATGGAATTGCTTATTAGGAGAATAAAAGAAATATATTTATACAAATGAATATAAAAATGTTAAGTATTTAAAATCTAAATAAATTAAGAAAAGGAATAGTGGTGAGAAGGAAACTCTAAGATAAAATAAAATGATAGAATATAAAATAAAATCACACATGAAGTGGCGAAATGTATCTACAATAATTGTAAATGGAATAAACTTTAAAAAAAGATTTTAGCTTGCATCCAAAACCAAAACACAAATGTATTGGAAAATATTTAAGCCTCAGTATGGTTTCTGACAAATAAATAATGTCAAATCCTTACTATGAAATATGCAGATGTTAAGAATTCATATATAGTATATGTACACACAACTAATATATTTTTTGAAAAGGTATGTGTGCATATATCTATCTCTCTCTCCCGCTCTCTCTCTTATATGTGTATGTATATGTATCTCGTATAAGCAAATTGCAAAATAGTATGAAATCATGGCTTCATCCATTAAAAAATTGAATACAATATATATATTTTAAGTGTTTATATAGGCATAGAAGACATCTGAAGAGATATATTTCCTTCAGGGAGTAGAATTTAGGGGATGGTAGAAGGGAGAAGAGATTTTTTTTCTCTTATTATTTTTCATGATTTTGAACTGCTTGAAATTTTACAACAGACATATTGTTTATAATAAAAATGTTTTAAATAGCTATCATATATCTTGTGTTCAAATAATAAATTGTTAAATATTTGGCATACAAAAATGCATTTTAAGGCTATGCCAAAAATCATTGACTATTTCTTAGGTTATTCAAAAGGGATTTTCAAAGTTTTCTATGGCTTAAGAATAATAACCTATCATAGCTGTGTAAAAGTGGAGAATTAGGAAGAGATTAGGTTCTACAGAACATTTATGTCTGAGGAATGGAGAGTATGATTCGGAAAGTGATGGGAAATGAGGCTTCAGAGAAAAGCTGGTGTGACATACTAAGGATTAAACATTGATACATAAAGCAACTGAAATGCTTTAAGGAAGGTGTTATATTTCCAATAGATTATTGGTTGAAGTTTGGTGAAAGAAGGGTGGAGGGGAGGGTAGAAGCAGGGCTTATAATTTAAGGCTAATAATCTTAAATCTTCTGCCTCGATTGAGAATAAGGCTTATGAGTCAGACAACTAGAGGACAAAATATCAGCTTTTTTTTTTTTTTGCTAAGAAAGTTAAATTAGATGCTTGCGGCCATGGATGGGTTTTCTCATTTCTTTTTCATCCAATTTCAAGTCAAGACCTTGGATTACTGATCCAAGTGACAATTTTAGTCTGCAGAGCTACATATCTGTTCCTTGCAATCCCCAGGAACTGAAACGGGAAAAGAGACACAGGTTTTCAGATGGGTCTTTTGCAGTCAGGGTGGATCAAGACCAAGGTCTAGGTACCTTGGTCTGAAGAGCAGAGCAAAATGTGTCCTTTCTTTTGGCAGGCAGATGTTATATTAACCCTTTGCATTCGCTTGCTTTTTTCTCATTATCCACTCGACATTATCCACACTCGACATCCGAGTGCAAAGGGTTAAAGGACAGAATGGAAAAGGGTTGAACGATGAATTCTTACTCGTCTCCTTTAGGGGTTGAGGCCACAAGTGAGGGAGACAGAAGTTTTCCTTGAATACTTTCCTCTCTTTCTCTTAAGAATAAGATGAATAGGGGAAAAAATACGAGCCTGGGGCAGAGGGCCCAGGCACAGTGAGCTTCAATCACTTTAGAAGTCACAATGTCCTCAGATGAGGGACAGATTCCCCAAGGTGGGGTGGAGCATCTCAGAGTCGGCTGAATACAGACGGAGCATGTTTCTTCAGTATACAGCAAGAGCTCCTGTGGAGCAATGAGGAGTTGGCTCAGTAGAATGGCAACACATATATCTATGACGCTAAGACAATTTTTTTAAGAAGTTGAAATCAGTTAGCTATTTTACTATTAGAGGAACAAGCTAATGACTTAAAGTTGTGGTCCCCAATTCCTGGGTTGTGGCCCCCAATTCCTGGGTTGTGGCCGGTACCAGTCTGTGGCCTGTTAGGAACCCAACTGCACATCACTGCCTGAACTCTGCATCCCCCTGCCCCGTCCCTGCATTCTCCACTCCTCTGTGGAAAAATTGTTTTCCATGAAACTTAGGAACTGGGCTGCACAGCAGGAACTGAGCCACGAGGGAGCGATAGAAGCTTCGTCTGTATGTATTTACAGGCACTTCCCATTGCCTGCATGACCTCTTGAGCTCCCTGTCCCTGGTGCCAAAAAGGTTGGGGACCGCTGAATTAAAGAACGCATTTGCAGCATTTCCTGGTTGGGTTTTGAAGTTTGCCATTTAGAAGAGACATTCAACTGTAGCCTGTGTTCTTTTTTAATTTTATTTTTTCTTTTTCCTCTTGTTAGGTATGTAATAATTCTCTTTTCCACGCTTTGGGCTAAATATTTCATGGATAGGCCAAAAAGACATACATACAGCAACTATGGAAAATGCTCTGTCAGAGACATTTAATATTCAGTAATGTCAAGGAGAAATTAATAAGCATTTTATGAAGGAAGGACACTAGAACATCAGTAGTTGTCATCTTACTACTTTAAAGTGTCTCTTCTAATTTCTCACAATCCAACCCCTCTTCTTCATTTCTTTTAGCACTCCGGACCATGATGATGCAACTGGAGAATTTTCTGGTTCTGGCAATAGTATGGATCAGAAAACTTGAATACCAACTTACTACAAACACCAAAAAATGCTTGCTCAGGTACCATACCTATTATTTTAAATGCATAGCTAAGTTTGTAAGAAATGAAAAGAAATCCATATACATGAAAAAGAAGAATCTGAAAACCAGGAGAATGAGCTCATTATCTGACGTAGAGTTTGCTAAACAGGGTGATGTATGTCTTAGTATTAGGAAAGACTCAAGGCTACCTCTATGCAAATTTCTGGAGTTTTTTTCCTGCTAATTCCATCATTTCCATCTGTTTCCATCATTTTGGTTTGTTTCTACTGACTGATTTTTCTCTTTATTGTGGGTCACATTTTTTTCTGCTTCTTCAAAGAATTTCTCCCTGAATTCTGCCCCGTGTACTTCTGTTTCCAACCTTGATAGAGTAACAGGGACCAGATTTATCCTCCCACTGTAAGCAACTAGTAAATTTAACAAGATAAATGAAACCACTGTTTTCAGACATTGGAAAAAGATGGCCTAGACTGTGATGCCTGAGAGAAGGGAAATAATGAAGTTTAGCCTAGGATTGCTCCAGTTATCTTCCATGTTATAAAACTGATGATGCTATGTTGCATTTGCACTAATACAGTTAACAATACTTATAACTTGTTGCAAAGTGTCACTTAAAATAGTAGTATCTTTAGCACAGTGATTTTGCTGATACGAGAGGCAATGAAAAGAGGTTGAAGGCTAATTCATGTTGCCAATCAATCGTGGTTCTCCTTGAACAAGGTAGTTATTGGTACTTTGAAACATTATCAGGGTCTAAGCATCCTACAACTCTGACAATGCATTCTTTCACTATTCCTACATCACTGAGTGGCTTCCCTTTTTATCCCCAAGTATATAAGCGACTTTATAAGTTGCTTCAGTGGCATTATTTCTGGGTCTTATAGCTGCTTGAAAGAACTGCCTTTGCTTTTGCTTTTCATCTTTTAATTTTTGCAATACAACTTTTTGTGCCTCTCCCTCCAATTTAAATATTTTGTGGTCCTTATGAGTGTTATGATGTTGATGAGCATTGAGTCTCTTTAATGTTGGTATTGCAGTATCACAAAACAAGCAAAATCATCTTATCTTTAGCAGAAACAAGATAATACTGCAATTCCCAATCCTCATGAAAAGATCTGTTTTCTTCCTTCAGCGTTCTCTTGGTCTTCTTGGACATGATGGGCTGTTAAACAGACAGAAGTAAAAAATACTGTTGAGTTGTGCAACTATTCACAAATTCCACTTCAAACAGAAACACAGTGCATTATGGTCAAAAGCTGATAACAGACTGGTGTGCTTGACCCCCATAAACTCCCACCAGCCAGCCTCATGCAGTAGTGGCACCAGTCAGGCAGGGGAAGTTAGTACTAAATCATTAGGGTAGTAGCCGTCAATTTAGCCATTATGGCTCCCTAAGTTTATAATTGTGCCGGTCAATCTCGGAGGAATTACTTTGTTGAAACTTATTTTATTCTTTGGTATTTTGAATACATTCATTTAAAATTAAAATAAAAGCATAAAAGACAAACCAAATGTACTAATAAAAGTAAAAGAATTTGTTCTGTAAAATTTGGATTCACTCAAGAGGTCGCACTTAAGGACCTAGGAGGCCATAGGTTCCCCACCCAGACCAGGCTATACCATATGGACTAAGTGTGTAATAGGGGAATGTGCAGGTATGCTCTTGATATTTGCACAGTGATGAAATTGCCTAATGATGCATTTCTGAGAACATATCCCTGTCGTTAAGTGACACAACTGCATATAAAGGAAAATGTGAAAAACGAGAGAAAAGGAAACATGAAAAGAACCAACTGAAATTACAAGATGTGAAAAACATAGTGTCTGAAATGCAAAAATTCACTGGATTGGGTTAAGCAGATTACACCTGTAAAAGAAGACATAACAATAGAAACTAACTAAAATGAATAACAGAACAAATAATTTTAGCATGTTGAATCTAGCATACATAAAAGGGGTAATAATTTATTACTCCCTTATTACTCTTATTCCAAGATTGTGAGGTTGGTTTAACATTTGAAAATCCATCAATGAATCTTATCGTGTTAGCAGAAGAAAGAATAAAAGTCATAATATCACTAAAATAGATGTAAAAATATTATTTAAAAAGTCTCCTCTAAATTACAATTTTAAAAAAAGGCTCTCAGCAAAAGAGGAATGGGTGACCTTCTCAACCTAATAAAGGGAATGAATGAAAATCAAAAGCTACCTTTATAGTTAATATAAAGATGTGAAATCTTTCCCCCTTAAGTTCAGAAACAAGGTAAGCCTATTAATTCTCAACACTGCTATTCAATGTTACATTGAAGATCCTAGCCAGAACAAGGTGGCAAGAAAAAGAACCAAAGGCATAGAGATTGGAAAAGAAGAAGTAAAGTTGTCCTTACTTATAGTTGACTTACCCTTTTATGTAAAAAAATTAAGAAATCTTTAAAAAAGCTATTAGAGCTAAAAATGACTTTATTAAGTTTAGGAAACAAAGCCAATTATATTTTATTATACAAGTAATAAACAATTGGAATTTGAAATTAGAAAATCAGTATATTTATAGTATCATTAAAATATAAAATATTTCATGTAAAATATGAAATATTTGATACAAAACATAAAATGTATGTAAGGAAATTAACAAAATGCAAGCAATTTTATAACAAAACATAGAAGAAAATCTTGGCAAAATTTGTCAGTAAGATTTTTTTTTAGGTAGAACACAGAAAGCATGAACCATAAAAGAAAAGAAATAATAATAATAAGGATGTCATCAAAATTCCAAATTTTTGTTCTTTGAAAACACCATTTAAAAATGTTCTTTAAAAAGAATGCTTTCTATCACAATAGATTAAAAGAATTGTATCCAGAATTTATGCAGAACTTGTAATTCATTAATAAGAAGGCAAGCAACCCAATTTTTAAATGTGCAAAATATGTGAAGAGACATATCAGAAAATAACTATGTAAAGGGCCGATAATAACATGAAAAGATACTCAATATCTATAATTATCTGTGAAATGCCAATTAAATCCACAATCAAATACAACTGCACATCTGATAGAGTAGTAAAATTAAATCAACTGACAATATCAACTTTGGCAAAAATGTGTGGAAAAAGTGAATGTTTCATAAATTGCTGATGAGAATGTAAAATGGCATAACCACTTTGGAAAACAGTTTGGAGTGTCTTATAAAGTTAAATATATACTTTCTATATGGTCCCCAGTAAGTCTGATTATATAACCAAGAGAAATGAAAATATATCTACAGAGAGACTTGTTCATGAATGTTCACAGTAACTTTGTTCTTAACAGTCCCCAAATGGAAACAATACAAATATTCAATGGCAGGTGAATGGATAAACGAATTGTGATATATCTGTACAATGGAATCCAACTCGGCAATATGAATGAATAAACTATTAATACATACAACGGCATGTTTGAGCCACAAAAATATTATGCTGAGTAAAAGAAGGCTACAGAGAACTTATTATTGTTTTCCATTTATGTGAGACTCTTAGAGAACGTAAACCTAATACATAGTAATAGATCAGTGGTTGCCTGTAGCTAGTGTTGGGGTGATATTTACTAGGAAGAGAGCACAAAGTAACGTTCTGGAAGTTATGGAAGTATTTTATAAAATTGATTTTACTGATCTTTACAAGGATGTATGATTTTGTCAACTTCACTGGACTGTACACTTAAATTGGGTACATTTCTATGTTTATAAATTGTGTCTCAACTTGATGTTAAAAGCTTTGATAAAATCAGTGAGGGAGGATGTAGATCAGTGGGAACTCTCATACGCTGTTCTTGGAAGTATTCATTTTTACAACCATGATTGAAAATTATTTGATACCATCTTACACATTTAAAGATATGCACATCCCATTACCTAACAATTTCACTCTAGGGAGTATACCCTAAAGGAACCTTGTCCTAAAATTCATAAGGAAGAGTCAAGAAACAAGAAAAATCAAGGTAATTTTGAAGGAAATGGATAAGGAGAATTTGTCTTATCAGATAAAAAGACATTTATAAAGAATGATTTATATATTAATTAAAATATTATATTTGTGCAGAAATAAAAGAGCAGAGATGTTGGATACAGATTCCTGTATATACAGGAAATGGAATATGACAAAGATAATTAGTAGTTAGTGGAGAAATAATTATTATTATATATAACACATACATCTGATATATATGTATGAAGATATACTTACATAGATCTTACTATATGTCAGGCACAGTTATAAGTACTTTTATATATTAAGATATAGTCCTCATAACAAGCCTATAAAAGCAGACTACTCAAAATTTGTGGCTTCATGGAGTCTTTTGACAGACTCAAGATAATTTACTAGGTCATTTAAGTACAATGTTGAACATTTGTGGCTTATGAGAAAGCTTAATGTGAAAAAATTATATTTATGAATTCCTTGAAAAAAAAAGACTTCAAAAAAGTCCTTAAAACTTCTTTTTCCCCCATAAAAAATGATTGCTTTCTACACACATGTACACACACAAAACTTAGTAATTAGTAAACTTTTTTAGGAATTTTAACATAATATTATGATTGTGTTGCAAATGGGAGAGAAAGTAGGGTATCCTTGCAAATAGACAAAATCCTAAAAATATTATAGCTGTTTTTATTGAGCATATTCTATATGCCAGCTATTTTCCGTAGGTTATCTCAATGTCTGTGCTATTCACATTATCTTCAATATATGTTACCTGAAATTCATAAATTTGGTGTGAAAGCTCTCTATCATCAGGAATTCACAATCTATCAAAAAGAATATACACAAAACAGATATAATGAAAATGAATTAACTACATATATTTCATCATTATACATAAAAGTCAGATGTTTGGATGCCAAGTATGGTATAGTTTAAGTGGATCTAAATCATTCAAAGAGGATGCCCTCAGAAAGATGAGTTTTTAAGTGCTTTTAGTAGGAATTATCAGTCTGTTTTAAGCATATGTTAATGCTTTAGTAAGGGATTGGATATGGAGAATAATCTTCCTGGCTTGGTTATATATGTGAGCAAGACTGACTGGAAGGGTAACTATAGTTATATAGTTAACCAGTGTAGCATACAATAATAGAGTATCTTAATCACACTTAGGATACCAAAATTAAGATTTTATATTTCAGCCAATGAGCAAATATGGTGGTTTTAGGGGATTAAATAGGTTCAGCCAGGAGGAAGCACCTGGGAAATCTCGAAAAGAAAATTAACTGGGCATGGGGAAAAACTGTAGCATAGTGGTTATAAGAACACAGGCTCTGGAGTCAAATACCTGCACTTAAATCCTGATGTGCTATAATTTACTACAGGTATGCAACCGTGGGTGAGTCTCTTAACCTCTCTGTATCTCGGTTTGTTCAACAGCAAAAGAGAGACAGAGTACAAATAGCTATCTCATACTGTTGTGAAAATTAAATGAGAGAATCTATGTTAAACAATTACAGCAATGCTTAGCACAAGGTAAGCACTCCATAAATGTTCATTTTTATCATTTTTAGTATCTTGGTTTTCCAACAAAATAATTGTTTTTAAGTTGTGAGTATCATCTAACCATAATTCCAATAAAACACCAACTTTAATGTACACACAAGCTAGGAAGAGGTGACAATCACAAAAGTGCAGCTGTGAGACCTGAAGTAAAGGTCTTGCCTCTAGAAACTGAGTGGTAAGGACCAGCTAGAGAGGCATTATTAGCCAAGGAAAGTGTTGGGACTTCTCCATGAACCAGAATTATTTTGAATTATAAGAATTTGAGAGAGAATGTTATGAGTAATTTTCAAGCATGTAACAATTCCTGAATTACAATTCCCGTGAGTCATGCTGCACTTAAGGCACCGGGAGTGCAGGGTGTGACGCCCATCTACATTCTTGCATGTACCCGCCTGTTCCCTCACAGGGGATGGGGTGTTTATGGACATAACCTCACTCAAGGCTGTGCTCCTTCTTGAGATTTGCAAACATTACGCAGATGGCCTTCAACCTGCCTCGAACTGTGTACTTTACGCACTTTCTCTAACCTTTATGTAACTTCAACCCTTACTTCATCAGTATCTCCTATTTAACTTGTAGTCAGTTGAAGACACTAAATAATTTCCACACAGGCTACTTGTTCACATCACTTTCATCCTCAATTTATGATCTGGAAGCTTCAGGACAGGACTTTAAATTTCCCCTTCTTGTATTTTAGCTTGCTAGATTTGGTCTTGTCTGTCTGTTGAGATCACACTCTGTCATCCAACAATCTGTCATCTGCCTTAGTTTTGGGTTCAGTATATATGGTAAACACGCATTCTGTGATTCCAATAAACCTGTTAATAAAAAAATTGAAAAGAATAATATCAAGGACAGAGTCCCAGTGAAAGTCACTATGGACATGTCTCCAATTTGACATTAATTTAATAGTTCACATACTTCAAGTGTATACTCTAAGTAGCTATATATAGCAAACTATATTCTTCAGCCAAGCCAAGAGAGTATATAATCGTGGAATCATATATAGGCAGGGGATCCAGGGAAAATCATTTAAATTCTGAAAATATGCCTCTGATATTTCACATTCATTATAGTTGTTCAAATCTAAAAAGGCTATAACTTTAAGGCTATATTTCTTCTGAATAAAAAACTTGTGTTTTTAAAGAACAGACAGGACCTCTTATAATTGTTCCCTTATATATGTTTCTCATAGCTCTACTCCTGGAAGATTTTTGATTAAAATGACAACATGGCTTTTCATGGCCAAATATGTTCTGGAAAAGCTACCGCCTGTGGAACTGTTACAGCTTCATGCTGTATATCATCATCATAAATGTTTAGAGGTCTGGGCATGGTGGCACATGCCTGTAATCCCAGTGCTTTGGGAAGGCTAGGAAGGAGGATTGCTTGAGGCCAGGAGTTTGAGAACAGCAGGGACAACATCGCAAGACATTGACTAAAAAAAAAATTAATTAATTAAAAAATTAGTTAAGCATGGTAGCCCACACCTGTGGTCCTGGCTACTCAGGTGGCTGAGGCAGAAGGATTGCTTGAACCCAGGAATTTGGGGCTGCAGTGAGCTGTGGTGGCACCACTGCCTCTATCCTGGGTGACAAAGCAAGATTTTGTCCCTAAAAAAATAGAAGAAGAAGAGGAGGAAGAAGAAGAAGAGAAAGAAGAAGAGGAAGAAGAAGAGGAGGAAGAAGAGGAAGAAGAAGAGGAAGAAGAAGAAGGAGGAGGAGGAGGAGGAGGAGGAGGAGGAGGAGGAGGAGGAAGAGGAGGAGGGAGGAGGAGGAGAAGGAGAAGGAGAAAGAGAAGGAGGAGAAGGAGAAGACGATGAGGACGAGGAAAATGTGGCCCCTACATAAGCCGCTCTTTTATACTTTGACTCTCTCTGATTTCTTCAGTCTTTGACCCCTAAATCCTTTTTTAATAAAGATCATCTGATTTGATCCCTTCTATCTGCAGCACTTAAGGGAATGGGATATTCAGGACAATCATAATAGGGACCAGTAATCTCTGGGGATATCTTAAAATTTTGCCTGCCACAACTCTTAACAGATGACTATCTCAGAGTATTCATTCCAATTTGTAGGTGGTTCAATTTTACATGCAGCTCAACATTTAAATACTTCATTATCTATTATGTGTAGTCAGAAAAACAGTCAACCATAGCAGTTTGATTAGTGAATTATTTTCTAAATGAATTTTCTTTACCCAGGGCTAGAAAATGTCAAAGATTAGTACTATCCTAATATTGTAGAAATATCTATATAATAGATAGAAGAAGAAGAGGAGGAGGAAGAAGAGGAGGAAAAGAAGAACTTACTTGACCATGAAACACTTGTTCATGAGATACTACTTAACATTCCAGGGAACTTCTGTTGTACAGCATGGAGAGGGGAGCCTTAGGGTCCTGTGAATCCAGTTCTGAGACCCAGGGGAGAGGCCCTTAACATTGTGGAACTTGGAACACCATTGTGTGTAGGAGCCTAAATCATGTGGAAGAAGAAAGAGAGACTCAGGCTGCTGTGATGAGCCATTCTATGTGTTCCATTCCATGGAGCTCAGAATCTCCAGCAACCCCGTGTTCCCTCTCGCTGGCTCTCCTAGTCCCTGTGGAAGTGTAGAGCACAACGGATTCTGGAAAGACAGTAGAGGAACTGTAGTGAGTCCTGGCCCAAACTGGTATCTCCCTGAGCAGAGATCTCCAGATGCTTCTTCAAGACAGAAGACAATAATTAGCTGCGAAGCACAATGTTTCTAGAAGGCGTGACTCATGGAACATGCTTCTCATTCCTGTGGCTGCCTGTGTATTATTCAGAAAGGTATAGTCAACGTGGCATGTCGATTCTCTGGAATGAAATGGAGGAAAGATATCAGTCTTATTTTCTGCGCTTTCCCCCATTCTCTGAAAGTCTTTTTGTTTTATAAAATCACAGTGCCAGAGATAAGGAGAAAGAGAAAAATAGGTTGTAGTTTGTTGGCTTTGTGGGAGGAGGAGCCACTAGGATAAGCACAGTGGGTCTAGAGAAATGAGGCTGGCTGCTGCTTCACATAAGCCTGGGCTGACGACGGCATCTCCATTCCTCTCTTTTTGCTTGTTCTGGAAATGTGAGATTATGAGAATGTCAAGGCATGATTTCAGTTTTCTGATGACCCCGGGGTTATGTCAGCCAGCCAAACTACATGCCTCTGCCCCTGCCTCCTTGCCCGACAGCTGACCCTGCCTTAGCAAGACCACCCTCCTTCCTGCATAAAATCAAATCCTCTTATTTTCTCATCCGTGACTTCTCCCACACACTAAAGAGGCCAAATGTGTTTAATTACCAGAGATCATTTTGTAATCCAGTGGGCTACCACCCTACAGGGACTCACGCTGAGATCACCGTGTTCATTCCCTGTCAGAAGTCTGTCCTGACTCTAATTCATGTTGTCTTGGAAGTGAGGACTTCAAGGTTTTCCCCTTAACTCAGATGTTAGGTCTTATGTCACTGATGAGACGCTCTTGGCAACAGCGGGAATCATGTTCCCAGACTGTTAAACAATAACTTTTTAAGAAAGCTCTTCCAATCTCTAAACACATGTGTACCCCCACCCATTCCACCTTCTTTGCCTCTCTGTTTTCCCCTCTGTTTTTCTTGGCAGATGTCGGTGTTGGGTAAACACTCCTTTCGTGGAGGTGCCTGTCTGTCGGGTCCCGTCAACAGCAAAGAAAATGACAAGTTAATGAATTCAGGGTTGTGTCTGGCAGACGGTGTGTTCCAGTCCCATGGGGGCACATCTGGCAACAGGTTAAAGCGAAACAAAACATAACAATGGAGTAAAAATGCAGCACTCAGAAACCCAATGTGAAAAGGGAATTAAATAAATATCTTAAATGTAAATGTCCCAAAAACCAAGAGCAAGTGATGAAAGCAGAGGAAGGGGGACCAGAAAGGAGCGACTTCAAAGCATTCATAAGGACAATTTCAAAAATATTTTTTTTAAAACACTGCAATAAGAGGTTTTAGAATGAAATCGGTCCAAAGATGTAAAAAAAAAGTGTTTTTAAGATCTTGGCCTCTAAGTGTTGTTGATTGATGGCAGCAGCAAGAAACTGCCTATAGCAGAGCATCTTCCCTACACTGCCAGAGCAGGGCCAGGCAAGCATCTCTCTCCAATGTCTCACTCTCTGTAATGGCAAGGCCTGAAATTTAAAGAAAATGTAAGTTGGTTGTACCATTTCAAGTAAGTTTGGAGAATTTATATTTTCCAAGTACTTCTTGTGTTTTAAAATTAAAAAAGTAAGTGGTGGCCAGTATCCTTGGTCAAAACATCCACTCCTTTAATGAAGAGAGAGGCAGGAACACAGTATCTTTGTGCAGAAGCAGAATTGAGTATGCACAATAGCAGAGGACCAGACTCATGGAGAAGAAAAATGAAGATTTGTTTGGATATGATACTTCATGCTTTAAACAAGAGAAATGTCAAAGAGGGAAACTCTGTAATAATATAAAAACTGAAGAACAAACTAACTTCTTAAAGAAAAGGCTACTGATAATGGGACATACATACCAAAGATTTGTGTAAAATGATAAACACCATCAAGGTAGGAGAGGAGACGGTTATAAAATTTAAAACTCTAGTAGAGTAGAGCTAAATCAGGGCTCCATTTAGCAGAAAACTTTTCCTTAGAAAAATAGAGACATTCTTACTGAGCATTTGAACACTGTAGTAGAATGGAATCCTAGTCTTCTCATAAAAGCAAAAGCGTTGCTTTCTATGTTAGCTTTTCAGGCAAATAATCAATTATATCTAAAAATGCTATTGTCAAAAATGAGAACCATTTTATTCTTTGTATTTCTGTGAAGTGGTAGAAGTTTTGTTTGGCTGAACCATCAGCCACGGGTTTTTCTTTGCCAAAAGCAAAATAACAACAATAACAAAAACTGCCTATGGACACAAATCCTCAGTAGTGCAATTAAATTTTGAGGACTCCATGTGTTCACTGGGCACCTTCTTATCACTGAGTCTTAGCTCACACTTGCATTTCATTTCTTAACAGATGTAAAGTACAGAATCACTTTAATAAATATTTTTTTTAATGAACAAACGATAGCAAGGTGGAAAGCAGACATTAAATAAAATCATTCATCTTCCTTGAAGACGTGGTAAAAAAAGAAGTCAAAATGTCCATAGGAAGAAAATTTGGCAATTTGGTTAATTGTTCAGGAGGTCTCAGGACACGGACTTTTGAAAGGTTGGAGGGAGGAGTCCTGTAAAGGATAAAAGAGACTGCGTAGGAGCCATAATGGACTGACGCTATGAGTCACCCGTCCAGAGGCAAAGACTACTCTAAGGCCACAGTAGAAGGTTGTATTATGAAGAGATGCCAGAGTCTTGAGAATGAGCTCCTGTATCCAGAAGGCAAGAAAGGTGGACCCATCTGAGATCTTTTTGCAAAGGATCTTTTGCAAACCAGGGAACTGCTTGGGAGAGGAGAAATCTGACCTTAAGAACAGAAGGAGAATTATCGGAAAACATTCTTCCAGGACAATAAACAATTGGTGAGATTAAAAGGAAAATTTTGAGAACAGCAGAATATCTGCCACTCTTTTTTTCCCAAAGCCTTGCAAATTGTGACCCAGGGACTTGGGCCACTCATGTAGGGAATGGGGCCTATTACAGGTAGGACTGTATGGTTAAAATTACTACAAAACATTGGAGTTTAAGGTGATGCTCTTTAAGTACCATTGTAACAAAATGAGTAGAAAGTGTTTTTTTCATCCCTTCACTAACAGGGCTGGAAGAAATAATGGTAGAATGGATGGTTACACCCAAGAAGTGAAAGAAGGTTTGAAGCTGCAACCATCTCCACCAAGATCCCATTATTCCACTCTTCAAAATCCTTTAGTGCTGAGGTCCTCAACCCCTGGACTATAGACTGGTACTCGTCTGTGGCCTGTTAGGAACTGGGCCACACAGCAGGAGGTAAGTGGCCAGTGAGTGAGTGAAGCTTTGTCTGTATTTACAGCTGCTCCCATCACTCATATCATCACATTAATTCCACCGTGTGTCAAATCAGTGGTGGCATTAGATTCTTATAGGTGTGCAAATCCTACTGTAAACTGCACACACAAGGGATCTAGGTTGTGCATTCCTTATGAGAATCTAATGCCTGATGATCTCAGGTGGAGTTGAGGGGGTGATTGGCCACAGAGCCAATATTAGCAGCCAAAGAGAATGATGGCAAAACAACAGTGGGAAGGGAAGAGGGGTGAGGAGCAGCTACGGAGCAAGGTCTGGGTATCAAAACAGCCACCTGCCCAGGGGAGAAGAGATGAAGGTTGAGAGAGTGGAAATCTATAAAAACATCATTCTGAGAGTGGAAAAAGCAAAGACTACCATCTTGTGATTATGAGAAAAATATCAGGAGGACAAGCAACCCTGCTTAGGGAGTTCTGGAACCTGTGGGGAAGAATTGGAGTTGGGATAGTCTTCCCATTTTTTGAAGGTGGAGGCTGAATCAGAATTATGCTGGTTGGTTAAAGCAACCCCATTAAGTGCCATGACCAGTGTGGTCAGGAAAATATGTTCTCTCTCAGATATATCTCAGGTTCAGAGTGTGGTACCTTTTTTTATTACAACATGGCTCAGCACCTTGATTTAAAGATTCTTTGAACTTACTGTGATTGTATGTCAAACCAAATGCTGAAAGGTACTCTACTAAAACTCTTTACACCATAAGGAATATATCAAAACATGGTAACCAAATCGTTCTAAAATTTAATTTTCTAAGAAATGAGAACCACTACTAATCCATATAACAATATCCCATGGTCTTAATAGCTTGTAGAATCACTTTGCATACATACCCTAAGACAGCAGAGTAGGTATAGACCTCCTTGATGTTATTTATCAAATAATTATTAACATTGAAGACTGGGGACATAGCAAAAAATAAAAATAAATTATCTGATACCCAAAATTTTAGAAACAGGCAGGTATGCTTCAATCTCTTTTCTCTATGAAACCAAGTAAAGATAAAACTAACAAAAAAAGGGAACTGAGAATGACTATTTTAAACTCCTATATTCTCAAATATAATACAATGGATACATATTTACTGAGAAAATATTAAATACAGATGAGAGAACATATTATTATCAAATTTTAGTTTTAAAAACAAGCTTTTAACTTTGGAATGTTTATAGGCAAGTTTGTTTATCTAAAATAAATCACACCCCAGTGAATTTCCTACAGTTGCTGCAACTCATTTAGTACCAGGCATGACTAACTCATATCAGTTTAATAAGTCTTGGCAGTATGCAAGTGGAAGAGATGGAAAGAGATACTATCATAATTTATAAACACAAAGTGGAACGACTAATATTACACGAATCTATTCACACTTGAGAGTGCCAAGATTTTAAAGTTATAATGCCAATCTTGATGAAAATTAAATAATAGACACAAGCTGCCCTGGGTTTCATTCACCAGTACAAATGAGGTGGGGTTTCTGCAGGTACAGGTGTGCATGGCAGGAGTGCACACATGACTACAATGTCAGATTCTCACTCTGTCCATGCAGGTGGGGTCTGTAAGAGGGGAAATGTTTTGGATGCTCTTCTCAAAATGTATACAACAGAGATGCAGAAAAAGTCCTCCATTACCATAATGCAACCATTCCAAGTAGAGGCATGCGATGGGATGTTTTAAAGTAAACTTTAGTAGTTCATCCAGGACTGTAATTTCTAATTTAGAAAAAAACACAAGTGCTGGAATTTGTCTCAGATTTCTCTTCTTAAACGTTTACCTAAGCACTACTGAATCATTAAAATGGAATATGTCTTGAAAAATTCTTCTTTAAAAGATATGACTTGTCTCATTTCAGATCTGAGTAGAAACACTTTCAACTTTTCCCCATTCAGTATAAGGTTAGCTGTGGGTTGTTGTCTATTGCTTTTATAATTATGAGGTATGTTCCATATATGCCTATTTTGTTAAGAATTTTTATCACAAAAGGTTGCTGAATTTTGTTGAATACTTTTTCTACATCTATTGAAATAATCATATGATCTTTGTTTTTCCTTCAATTTACATGGTGAATCTCATTTATGGATTTACATATGTTGAACCATCCTTGCATCTCTAGGAAGAAGCCAACTTGGTTGCGGTGGATTGTTTTTTGTGATGTGATACTGAATTCAGTTTGCTAGAATTTTATTGAGGATTTTTGCATCTATATTTGTAAGGGATATTGGTCTGTAGTTTTCTTTTTTAGTTGCGTCTTTTCCTGGTTTTGGTATCAAGGTGACACTGGCTTCTAGAATTAGTTGAGTAAGATTCCTTCCTTCTTGATGTTATGAAATTCTGCAGTGTGGATACCAATTTTCCTTGTAGGTCTAATAAAATTTGGCTCTGAAACCAAAAAATGTTCCAGTTCAGGTGGTTTCAAAAAAAAATTGCTGCTTCAATTTTGTTGCTTATAACTGGTCTGTTCAGGAGTTCTATATCTTCCTGATTGAGCTTTGGGAAGTTGTGTGTTTCCAGGAATTTGTCCATTTCCTCAATGTTTTCAAGTTTATGTGCATAATGATTTTTATAATATTCACAGATATTAATTTGCATTTCTGTGGTGTCAGTTGTAATATCTCCTTTTTCATTTCTGATTGCGTTTATTTGGGTCCTTTCTTTCTATTTCTATTTCCTATTTTGTTTGTCTTTTCTAAGAATCAACTTCTTGTTTCTTTAATCTTTTGTATTATTCTTTTGTTTTTGATTTCATTTCATTCTTCTCTGAAATTAGTTATTCTTTTCTTCTGCTGGGCTTGGAATCAGTTTGCTCTTTTCTAGTTTCTTAGATGATTCATTATATTGTTGGTTTGTAATCATCCTGTCTTTTTGATGTAGGCATTTAAGCGTATGAATTTTCTCCTTAGGACTGTTTTTGCTGAATCCCACAAATTTTGATAACTTGTCTCCTCTTTGTCATTTAGTTTGAGAAATGTTTTGATTTCTATCTTAATTTTCTCTTTGACACAATAATCATTCAACAGTAGCTTAATTTCCATGACTTTGTGTAGAATTGAATGTTTCTGTTGGAGTTGATTTCTAATTTTATTCCACTATGGTCTGAGGAGATACATGGCATAATTTCTATTTTTTAAAATTTTTGAGACATGTTTTCTGGCCTAAGATGTGATCAGACTTAGAGAATGTTCCATGTGCTGATGAAAAGAATGCATGTTCAGTAATTTTTATGTAGAGTGTTCTGTAAATGTTAGGCCTATTTGCTTTATTTATTTTCTGCTTGGAGGATCTGTCCAGTTCTGACTGTGCCCAGTGTCACCACTTCTACTCAACATAGTGCTGGAAGTCCTAGCCATAGCAATCAGGGAAGAGAAGGAAATTAAGGGTATCTAAATGGGGAAAGAGGAGTTCAAACTATAGCTCTTTGTTGATGATATGATATGATATGATATCTAGAAAACCCCAAAGATTCCACCAAGAGACTTCTGGAATTGATAAGTAAATTCAGCAAAGGCTCAGAATGAAAAATCAATGTACATAAATCTATAGAATTCCTATACACCAACAATAGTAAAACTGAGAATTGAATCAAAGAATCAATACCTTTCACAATAGCTACAAAGAAAATAAAATACCTAGGAATATATTTAAACAAGAAGGTGAAAAATCTCTACAAAAAGAATGACAAATCACTAAGGAAGGAAATTGCAGATGATGTAAATGAATGGAAAAAAATATGCTCATAGATCAATGGAATTAACATATTAAATATCCATACTACTCAAAGTATTTCACAGATTCAATGCAATCCTCACCAAAATACCAAGTCATTTTTCACAGACCTAGAAAAAATAATTCTGCACTTTGTTTGTAACCAAAAAAGGGCCCAAATAGCCAAAGCAACTTTAAGGAAAAAGAGAAGGAATGAATCTGGAGGCATCACGTTATCGGACTTTAAGCTATACTGCAAGGCAGTATAAAACAGATAAAACAACATTTTACTGGCACGAAAATAGAGACATAGACCAGTAGAAGAGAATAGAGAACCCAGATATAAAACCATCCACATTTTGCCATCTGACTTTTGACCAAGTAGACAGCAATGTACACTGGGGAAAATAATTCCTATTCAATAAATGGTGCTGGGAAAATTGGATAGCCACATGTGGATTGAAATGGGATCCATATCTCTCACCACTCACAAAAAATAATTCAAGATATTTAACAGACTTAAATCTAAGACATGAGACCATAAGAATTTTAGAAGAAAACGTTGGAAAACTCTTCTAGATATCAGCCTAGGTAGTGCATTTATGAAGAAGATCCTGGTGGCAAGCACAGCAACAACAAAAATAAATAAATGAGACTTGATTAAATTAAAAAGCTTCTGTACAGCCAAGGATACAATCAACAGAGCAAATAGACACCCTACAGAATGGGAGAAAATATTCATATGCTATATATATGATAAAGGGCTAATAACCAGTATAACAAAGAACTCAAGAAAATCAGCAAGAAAAAATCAACCCCATTAAAAAGTGGGCAAAAGACATGAATGGAAGCTTTTTCAAAGGCTCATGCCCAATAAACATATGAAGAGATGCTCAATGTCACTAATCATCAGAGAAATTCAAACCAAAACCACAATGTGATATCACCAAACCCTAATGAGAATGGCTTTTATCAAAAAATCCCAAAACCATAGATGCTGGCATGGATGCAGAGAGAAAAGAACACTTACACACTGTTGTTTGGACTGTAAACTAGTGCAAACTCTATGGAAAATACTCTGGAGATTCCTCAAAGTACTAAAAGTAGATCTACCATTTGATCCTGCAATCTCACTACTTGGTATTTACCCAAAGGAAGAAAAATCATTTTATCAAAAAGACACTTGCACTAGAATGTTTATTGAAGCACAATTCACAATCATGAAGATGTGCAACCTAAGTGCATTCTTCTCATCAGCACATGGAACATGGAATGGGAAGTTGTCCAATAAGAGTTACCCCTAATTCAGCTTTAGTCATGTGTATCTATAATACATCAAATTATTTGCTTGATTTTTTTTTCTTTAAGCTGGAAAACTGATGTTGGAGAGAAAGATTGAAAAAGAACATATGCCTTCATTATCTTGGTGAGGTCATTTCCATAGTAACTCTATTGCTAAAGTTTGTCTGGGTGTAATCTCACTCTTAAATCGGTTTTCTGGTAACTGGGTAGAGACGAATTCAGTGTCAAGGCCATGCTTAGATTGATCCTAGTGATGTTATTACAAACTTTTATGTTTTTGACTTGGTCACCCTTTGCATATGCAACCTTTGGCTTATTGAACGAGGCTTCGTTGGACTAGAATGGTAGTCAGAAATTAGACCACAGTGACTTCAACCAAACAGAAGCTTTAAACATTTTGCTTCCAACATAGATAGCTAGGCCTGCTCTTTGAGTATTGGACAATTTGGAATTCATAGATTTGAAACGTGGAATCTGAAATACATATGATTAGTGGTGTTGACTTCACAACATAGTACTAAACATGATTTAATTTTGCCTTCTTGACATTTTTACCTCCAGTACAGACTTCACATTCCTCATATATTATGCACAGCCTAGGTTAGGGTTTACCTTTAAGCACTCACTATCTTGATGGCTTCTTGGGAAACCTTGGGATATTAAACCACTAGATGGGCTTGACTATATTTGCTTATACATCAGAAATTGCTGTTAATATTTTATCACTCTTTTTGTAACCTATCATTCTTGATTATTATCATGCATAAAACCATCTTCTCTGGATGTCTTATTTGTTTCTTTCTTCCTAAATATTGCTCATTTTCGGTCACCTTGGACCTAAATTGCAATAAAACTCTCTATAAATCAGAAAATGTTTATTATTGCTGCAATGCCAACCAGCCTTATCATTTATGTTTTCATTTCATTTCATTTTCATTCCTTTATCATTTTTTTTTGTCTTCTTGCAATATGGCTTAGTGAACTAGTATGGACTTGAGAGGCAAACAGACATAGATAGATTCAACTCATGAATCTATCACTTGTCCTGGCTTTGTGACATTTATTAAGCTAATTAGTCTCCCCAAGTTTAAATCTAAGGTATGACCCAATATCCCGATTTCACAGAGTTGTTATAAGGATTATATAATAAAATAAGTCTCATCTAACTACTAATGTAACCAGTATGTGTAATTTTGAATGCTATGAGTCTATTAATTAGGTTAGGTGTTTTTCAACCCTCATTGTACACAAAAATCACCTGGGACACTTAAAAGACATATAAATGCCTGAGCCTCAGAGATTCTGACTCTATCGGTCTGGCGTAGGGCCTGGACAGTAAGTAGGTTTTTAAAGCTCCACAGGTGATTCTAATGTGCAACCAGTGTTGAAAACTACTGAATGAGAACTCAGAGAATGTTAGCAATCATCATTCTAGGGTGATGATGAATAACTTCTTCTCAGGAAACATAAAATGGTAACAATTCTTAAGCCACCATGGGGAAGATGAGAATCTATAGACTACAAAAATAATCAGTTTATCCTCACCTGCCCTCTTGGTTTGCAGTGCTAGAGGAAAGGGAGTCACGTGCTTGCGGCTTTCCTTCTTTCCTCTGCACCTACAAAGACCCTTGAATGTGGTTTTATAGGTTCTGTGGAGACAGTAGAGACCAATATTCTTAAAACCAGCAAAATTTTTTTAAAGGCATATTTTTAAGTACTTATGATTCAGAGATACTCTACTATAGTCTAATGAAATTTTATATGAAGGGGAAAAATCCCTTTCAATGACTACAAAAAATTGTTACATATAAATTACAGATAAAGAAAATTTTTAAATTTTGATATTCATTTATTTATAAAACTATAAAAGGGAAATGAATTAGGAAAGCTTTAATATGGACACTAAAAGAAAGTTTTAGGTTATTTAGAGGTAAACGAAAGTCAAAAGTTTTCTATATAATCTTATTTGGAAAAATCTGCACAATAATGGTTTTTGGTTGAAGTCTAAAAAAAAAAAACCTCATAAATTGCATAGCAGTTTGTTACTAGTACTGGGGGATCCATAATTAAGTTATTCCATACTTAAAAGGTAACTCTAGAAAGTAAGTCAGAACAAACATTTTAACATGCAAACAAAACCAGAATATAGGGGTAAGGCCACCGGGGAAGAGTAAAGGTCTGATTTCTTTTGTAGCTCATCCAGAGGTCTGAATACAAAGAGGATTAATATACAATTATGTCAAAAGTAAATACAGTATTATTTTTGTTATTACCAATAATAATAAATTTATTTATTGCACTGGAAGAGACTGTGTAAAGAACCAAAAATAACCACTTAGGGGAATTACTGCAATGTTTGGAAATAGAAAATAGAAAATTTGCAATAGGGTATTTGTTCCAGAACACACATATAAATTCACATAAAAGATATATGGCGTATCTTTGTGGGTTTGCTGATAAAATGCAACTAACATATAGTACTAAAATATTTGATGCTATTATAGAGCACCCAATTGTTGCTAGGCATTGTGTTAAGTGCACCATCTAATTCAGTCCTCACAATAACCTAACCATGATTAATCTCTGTTTCACAGATGGAGAAACTGAACCCCAAAGAGTTTAGGTCCTCACTATTCAAAATGTGGTCCAGGAACAGAAGCAGCAGCGGCAGCATCACCTGGGAGCCTGTAAGATATGAGGAATGATAGACTTTTCCCCAGGCTGAATCAGCATCAGCAGCGTGAAGAGAACAGGTGATTCTTACTGTGGGAGCAGCTGGTTTAAGGAAGTTGCCCAAGGTCATGCAGCTAGCTGAGCCAGCACTTAGCTTAGTCAATGCTGATGGAAGGCATGCTCTAAAATACATATCCTAGGAAGTAAATGATGTGTACTACTTTTTATGCATGAAAATAATAAAGGTAAGGTTGTCAAAATTGGTGTCATTCAGAGCACACACGGGTCAACCTAGAATGAAAGAGGATAACTAGTGCTGTGTACCCTACAGGTGTGAGTGGGAGAAGATTTCCTCTGCTTTCACAGCAAGGGTGCTCCTCTGCCTCGACTTGGAGAATACGTTGTATCAGCTTCTCCAACTACCCAAAGTGCCCACTTCTATTCCCTCTCCACTCCACACACAGGCAAGAAGTCATTATCTGCGATGGGGTCAGAGGAGGAAATGCACCACTTTCCCCTTGCTGTGGCTGTCCTTGCTACCTCCAACTGTCCTCTAGCCCAGGTGTTAGTTAGCTCATGCTCCTATAGTGATCCCCCCTAGAACAGCACCCCTTGTGAGATTCCCTGATGACTGAAGACATCTCTTGTTGTAGTTCTCCAACCCATTGCAAAGGGAAAGCCTCCCCCCCACACACACCTCTTGCTTACGTCTAGGCATTCCCATGGATAGCTCACATGTGTTCACAGGTAAGCCCTGTCAGCTACCGCTTGGTACCCTCTCTTTTTGTCCCTACCACAATTTTCCCATTTCCAAACCCCTTTACTATATCCACAGACACTGTTTTTCAGGCATTCACAGCTGTGGCTTCCCATGAAAATGTCTCTGGCCACCAGGCAGCAGCCAACACAGAGGTCCTGGAAGTGCTTTGGAGCTAAAAGATGCTATAACTTGTACAGCCTGTGGGAAGAAAGGCACTGTCCTTTCAGGATCCTCCTTGCCATATCTCTGGGGAACTCATAGCAAAGTCCAATCCATGTGACCAACTGACAGCTCTCTCAGCCCTCTGCTAAGCCCTCTCTAAGCCCTCTGCTTCACCACTAGACCAACCTCCTCGGGTCTGATTCTCTCTTTCTGTAGTAAACCCTCTGTCTCCATAGCTGCGTATGGGGGCTTTGCACAACACCTAGTACATAATACATGCTCAATAGATATTTACTTCTTTGAATGAATGATTAATTCCTCCCCTTAGCTCCTCATTCAAATTCTGGCAGGCCTGGCCACCCTGTCATCCAACATGCTCAGCACTTCAGTGGAGACAGCTTAGGCTTTCACTGGGGCTCCATTTCGTGAACAAGGAGGATGGATTCTGAAGAGATTGATGCTACTAAAAATTAGGAGGCACGGCTGTGGTCTTTCCTCTCTCTCTGAATACCTGTGTGACACGAGGCATTCTCTTCCTCTCTCACCTGCAGGCCTTGTAACCCGCAGCTCCTTGGTCTCATTGCAGGAGGCTTCCTCCTCTCCTGAGATATTTCACCTAGGATTTCAAAGCTCTGTGAAAGGAAAGCCTAGACTCGGCTTCCGTGGCTTCCTGATGATGTGGTCAAATGGAAGTTATCAAGGCTGCCTGCTCCTCAGTGGAACCCTGTCTCTGCAGCATCTCAGCTGCCTCCTTATTACAGCTGCAGCTGCCCCCACGCCAAGAAGATGGGACTTCTCCCAGCGATACTTACCCAGTGTCACCTTTGACTAGAAATCTCTAGTCTCATGGAATATGTGAATTAAGATACCAATGAATTCTTGTCTGTTTGGATTTCCTTCCTTCCTTCCTTCCTTCCTTCCTTCCTTCCTTCCTTCCTTCCTTCCTTCCTTCCTTCCTTCCTTCCTTCCTTCCTTCCTTCCTTCCTTCCTTCCTTCCTTCCCTCCCTCCCTCCCCCCTCCCTCCCCCCTCCCTCTCTCTTTTCTCTTTTTTTCTTTTCTTTTCTCTTCTTTTCTTTTCTTTCTTTTCTCGCTCTGTTGCCCTGGCTAGAGTGCTGTGGCATCAGCCTGGCTCACAGCAACCTCAAACTCCTGGGCTCAAGCAATTCTTTTGCCTCAGCCTCCCGAGTAGCTGGGAGTACAGGCATGCGCCACCATGCCCGGCTAATTTTTTCAATATATTTTTAGTTGTCCAGCTAATTTCTTTCTATTTTTAGTAGAGATGGGGGTCTCGCTCTTGCTCAGGCTGGTCTTGAACTCCTGGCCTTGAGTGATCTGCCCACCTTGGCCTCCCAGAGTGCTAGCAATACAGGCATGAGCCACTGCGCCCAGCCTGGATTCATTTTTTTCTATTAGGAAAGGGAATCTATAACTGGAGACTAAGTGCTATAAAATTAATTATGGCATTAATTTAATCCTGATGGCCACTTTGTGAGATAAAACATTTTTAGGTGAGGAAACTGAGAATGAGCTAGGTAGGTTAATACATTAGGTAGCTAAGAAGTTACACATTTAATGAGTTGTGCAGGCTGGATTAAAATTCACATCGCATCTGGCTGCCTTCATATCTGGTGAGAGTCTTTAATAAGTGTGGATATCGGTCCAAAGGAATGAGGGACTCTATCCCCTGATGGAGCATCCTTGTGAGTGCAGGCACTCATCCTTAACCAAGAGAGAACCAATGGCTGTGAGCTTAAATGGCCCTAAAATGAGAGAAATGAG
The DNA here is from genome assembly GCA_008750895.1 of Mirza zaza. NCBI lineage: Eukaryota > Metazoa > Chordata > Mammalia > Primates > Cheirogaleidae > Mirza > Mirza zaza. The sequence continues at coordinate 73,682 of VSMD01015954.1, forward strand.
GTATGCAGTGTTATTTAGGTTTGTCCCTCATTGTTTGTCCCACCTATAGAGGCTGTTAAATAAGTTCAGTTGCAGATTGGTGTAAAGTTATTCCTACTAAAATTCTCAGGAGAACCCGTGCCGTGGGCAGCAGTCCAAGATGGTGCTTAACTGTCCCCACCTGTCAGCAAGAGACTCGGATAAATAGTGTGACCCCTAGGAATGGCGCTGACTGGAGAATCTGCTGCCTCTGCCAGAAGGAGGCCTCGTCAACAAGACCCATCAGCATTGTGACTTGGTGATGAGACATGCCCGGGAATCTGTCCCCAGCAAGAGCTGCTGCCTCCACTGAGAACCAGTTCCTCTCTGGAGGTTGTGTGCAGGCTGCCCACTGGCACCACCCTGGGAGAGAGTCCAAGGCCACCATCGGAAGCCCCAAATAACATGCACCCTGGGGGGACCTGGCTCTCTCACCATTCCCAGGCTGAGTCACATTCGTGAGGATAGAGTTTGTTGATCTTTTAGGAAACTCTTCACTGAGAACAAATAACAAATTCCCCAATGAAGAACTGGCAGGATTAGAGGCGCTGAAGCTTGAGGTTTGGGGAGTCTTCTATAGACAGAGAATGTCAGTTCTGACTGGGTTCCTTGGCTGGGGAGTGCCTGGAGAAGGAGAGTGACATGCGATCATTTGCCGTTTGCGTTGGGACATCTGGCCAGCAGCTGTTTACAGAAAAGAATGTCTTTTGACTTTGGGGGGTCATCACCATCGAGCAATGATTTTTTTTCCCCCCTTGGAGCTGACCTTCTCCTTCTGGCATCTCCACCTTTCTGACATCTATTTTTGGGTTGTAACCTAACTCCCTGCTGAAATTTCTGGATGTTTCTCTGAGGCTCTCGCCTTGCTCTTTATTTCCTAACACTTTTTTGGGGGTTCTATTTATGCGATTTTGCTTAAGAGTCCCCAGACTCCTCTCAATCAACTGTGTCGGCTCACCAGTGCCGCCCATTCTTTCATCATGTCAGTCCTGTTTGGGTCTTGTCTTGCAGGTCCCTAAATGTTCCCTTCATGTCCCCACCACTGAAACATTTCACTCTTCACCCTCACACAAAAACACCCTTAGCGATGTTTACATATCATAAGCTACCTTTTTCCAGTACTTGAGACATTCTCTAGGAAAAACTTAGTCATTTGGGGAGGCTTCTTTAAACTCTACCGTGCTGCCGAGTTTACAGGTAATTACTGCTAACTGCGATGCTTGTGGCCTAAGAGCGGCCTTGGATCACCTTCCCCAAGCAGGCCAAGAACATTCCCAGGACACTAGGCAGAGTTTCCGAGGGTGGGAGGTCACTGCTAATCCCTCTCTCGCTGAAAATGTGCCACCCAGCGTTGCTTGTCCCACAGGCTCGGTGTGGAGGCTTAATGATATAATGTGTCGATGTGTATTAATAAAGGCAGCATTTCACTCAGCCCAGCACAATGCCGGCCACCCTTCCATTGGCATTATATGTCTATGATGCAAAATATTTTGGAATTCCTTTTAAGTCATCATTTGCCTTTTCCTGATACTTCAATTCTCTTGGTGTTAGGTGGTCCCATAGAGATGACTTTTACGAAACTCATGAATTTGGAAATCTTTGCCAAGATTTTACCCTGTATAGATAGACTATTCTTTCTAGCAAGTTGCATTTCTTTAGTTTACCAGTACCCAGAGTATTAAAGTTTCTGAAGTTCTCTTTTCCTAATTTGTTTTTACTTTTCTTACACAAAAAGATTACTAAGAATATGTAGTAAATTCTCATTATGGAGGACAAACGTCCACTACATTCTCACTTGAAGACGTTGTAAGAACTTTAATTACTTTTTCAGTAAAGTGATTTCAGTGAAATTTTTTTTATTCTAAAAGTCTTTTCTCATTACTGTTGATGAAATGTTATAAGCCTCTTGTCTTGTTCAGACTCATCTTTTCTGTTATGAGTAAAAAGACTATAGATATTCGTGCTTAATGCCAAAGTATTTTATTAGAGATATACTAGAGCAAAATGTTTCAATTCTTCTTTTTCCCCTCACTTTAAATTTGGAAATAGAAAATATGCTCAAAACTAAATCAGCAACTGAATATATGCCATAAAAGAGCATATGAGAATGCCAAAAATATCATGAGATCCAAGAAGTAGTCTTTATTACTTAATTAGCTTAATCATCTTGTCATTTAGTTATAGCAAATATGCATAAAGCAATAGTTAAGTTATTTAGTCATTTAGTTACAACAAATATGCATAAAACAATAAGTTTAAAAATGATTTCTTTTCCCCTAAATCAGGCATATATTTTGTATACTAGGAAACTAATTTGATGGATTTTTAGAACACTTTTATTTTTAATTGATAGATAATTGTAAATATTTACAGAATAGTGATATTTTGATACATGTATAATGAGTAATGATCAAATCACCTCAGACATTTATTTTCTTTATGTTGGAAACATTCATAATCTTCTCTTCTAGCTATCTGAAAATTATTATTAACTATAGTCACCATGCAGCGCTATATAACACTAGAACTTCTTCTTCTAATCTAGATGTAATTTTGGATCCATTAACCAAACTGTTTCTAACATTTTCCCCCTCATCATCCACTGATAACCATAATTCTACTCTCTATTTCTATGAGATGAACTTTTTTAAGCGCCCACATGTGATTGAGTACATGAATGATTTATCTTTCTGGGCCGCACTTATTTCACTTAACATAAAGTCATTTAGGCTCATTCATGTTGCAACAAGTAACAGGATTCCTTCTTTTCTATGACTGAATACTATTCCATTGTGTGTATATACCACATTTTCTTTATTCATTCATTGATGGCACTTAGGATGATTCCATATCTTGACTACTGTGAACAATGCTGCAATAAATATTCGAGTGCAGATATCTCATTGCTACACTAATTTCCTTTCTTTTAGATATAAATCCAGCAGTGGGATAGCTGAAACATATGGTCATCCGATTTTTAGTTTTTGGAGGAAATTCCATACTGTTTTCCATAATGGCTGTATTACTTTACATTCCCCCCAACAGCATATAAGAGTTCCTTTTTCTCTGATTCCTTGCCAGCATTTGTTATTTTTTGTCTTTTTAATAAAAGTCATTCTAGCCAAGGTGAGATGATATTAATGTCTCACTGTGGTTTTAATTTGCATTTCTCTGATGATTAATGATGCTGAGTATTTTTTTCATATACATGTGGGGCATGCATATGTTTTCTTCTGAGAAATGTGTATTCAGCTCATTCACCCATTTTTAATCATACTATTTGTGTTTTTCTTTGCTGCCGAGTTGTTTGAATTCCTTGTATATTTTAGATATTAACCACTTATCAGCTGTATGGTCTGCAAATATTTTCTCTCATTCTGTGGGTGGTCTCTTCATTCTATTGAGTGTTTCCTTTGCTGGAAGAAAATGTTTAGTTTGATATAATCCCATTTGTCTAATTTTGCTTTTGTTGCTTGTGTTTTTAAGTTTTACCTAAAAATCTTTGCCTGGACCAATATCCGGAAGTATCTCCCATGCTTTCTTCTAGTAGTTTTGTAGTTTGGGTCTTACATTTAAGTCTTTAATCCACTTTGAGTTAATTTTTATGTATGGTGAGAGATAGAGATCTAGTTTCATTCTTCTTCATATGGATATATAGTTTTCCAAGAACCATTTATTAAAGAGGTTGACCTTTTTGAAATGTATGTTCTTATCTTCTTTGTCTATAATCAGTTGGTTGTACATATGTGGATTTATTTCTGGATTCTCAATTGTGTTCCATTCATCTATGTATCAGTTTTTATACCAGTACCATGCTGCTTTGGTTATTATAGCTTTTAGTATTATATATTTTAAAGACAGGTAGTATGATATCTATAACTTTGTTCTTTTTGCTCATGATTGCCTTGGCTATCTGTGGTCTTTTGTGGTTCCACACAAATTTTAATGTTGTTTTCTAAATTTCTGTGAAGAATGTCATTGGTATATTGACATGGATTTCATTGAATCTATAGATCATTTTGGGTAATACGGTCATTTGACAAAACTAATTTTTCCAGTCCATGGGATGTTTTTTCTACATTTTTGTTTGTCCTCTTCACTTTATTTCAACAGTGTTTTGTAGTTTTCCTTTTGAGATCTTGCACCTGTTTGACTAAATTAATTCCTAGGTATATTTTTTAGACATTACAAATTGGATTGCTTTCTTGATTTCTTTTGTAGCTAGTTTGTTATCAGGTTATAGAAACACTATTGATTTTTATATGTTGATTTTGTATCCTGCAACATTACTGAATTCACTTATCACTTATAAAAAGTTTTTGGTGGGGCCTTTAGATTTTTCTATATATATGATCACATCATCAACAAATAGGAATAATTTGACTTCCTCTTTTCCAGTGTGGATGCCTCTTATTTTTTTTTCTCTTGTCTAATCACTCTGGCTAGGACTTAAAGTTCTATGTGGAATAAGAGTGGTGAAAATGAGTATCCTTGTCTTTTTCCTGTTCTTAGAGGAAAACTTTCAACTTTTCATTGATCAACTGTGATATTAGTTGTGGGTTTATCACATATGGCCTTTATTGTGTTCTGGTACATTCATTCTATACCTAATTTTTTGAGAGTTTTTATCATGAAGCCATGTTGGATTTTATCAGATGCTTTTTCTGCATCTATTGAGCTAGTTTTTGTCCCTTGTTTAGTGGATAGGTTGTATCACATTTATTGATTTGTGCATGTTGAACTACATGCACAACTACATGCACTACTATCCTGGTATCCCTGGGATAAAGTCCAGCCAATCATGGTGTATTATCTTTTTGATGTGTTGTTGGAGTCAGTTTGCTAGTATTTTTTTGAAGATTTTTGGTTCTATGCTCATTAGGGATGTTGGCCTGTAGTTTTCTTTGTTGTTGTTGTTGTTGTTGTTATTGTTGTGTCCTTGCTTGGTTTTGGTATTAGGGTAATGCTCAACTCATAGAATGAGTTTGGAAGAATTCCCTCCTCTTCCCTTTGGTGTAATACTTTAAGAATTATTGATGCTACTTAAAAAGTGGTAGAATTCCACCGTGAAGCCATTTGATCCTGGGTTTTTCTTCGTATACCATATATTACTACTCAGATACAAAAAACAATGTTGAGAGACTTTCTATTACTATTCCAATTTCATTACTCATTGTTGGCCTGTTTAGGTTTTTGATTTCTTCATGATTCATTCTCAGTAGGTTGTATGTGTCCAGGAATTCATACATTTCTTCTGAGATTTCCATCTCGTTGGCATGTAGTTATTTACAATAATAGCTAATGATCCTTTGTTTTTCTGTAGTAACAGTTGTAATCTTCCTTTTTTAATTCTAATTTTACTTATTTGAATCTTTGCTTTTTTTAGTCTAGATAATAGTTTGTCAATTTTGTTTATCTTTTCAAAGACCAACTTTTCATTTTGTTCATCCTTGTATTATTCTATTAGTCTCTATTTCTTTTATTTCTGCTATGTTCATAGTTATGCTATGATCTTTATTATTTCTTTCCTTCTACTAATTTTGGATTAAGTTTGTTCTTGTTTTTCTAGTTCCTTGAGGTGTAACATTAAGTTCTTTATTTGAAATTAAAAAAATTTTGTTTGATGTAGGCATTTATTACTATTAACTTCCCTTTTAGTACTTACCTCCTTTGCTATGTCCCATAGGTTTTGCTATGTTGTGTTTCAATTTTCATTTGTTTCAAGAAAATTTTTTACTTTCTTATTAATTTCTTCATTGACCCATTGGTTGTTCAGGAACATGTTATTTAATTTTCATGTATTTATATA
>VSMD01015957.1:0-15812 GCA_008750895.1 Mirza zaza
CAGGGGTTGGGTTCCTCTAGCAGCAATGCAGGTTCTAGTGTCTGGTTCTCTGTGTCTTGGTGCTAAGTAGAAGGCAGGGTAGGTAGGGGGTTTTTGCTAAACAACCCAATGGAGGAATGAAGCATTTCTCCCCGACAAAGTGATTGTTCCTGATTGTGCAGCATCCAAGTTTGTATCACTGGGCCTCCCACATTTTCTAAGCTTCCTCACACCCTATAACAAATCCCTTTTTTCTTACCTAGTGAGAGTGGATTCTATGGTCTCCAGCTAAGACATCTGAAGTCTTTGAATTCCCATGGTTCTTCTTGAGTATCCAAAAGCAAACCCTCTAAACGCAGTCACCTGTGGTTTTAATGATTATTTATATTTTGCCCATATTCCTGAAGATGATACTTTTACCTCAATTATTTCATTTGGCAAATAACCAAGTTACCAGATGGCAATTGTGGCAGGTAACGGTGTATCTATTTTACATAGGAAACTGAGACAAAGAAAGATTAAGTGCCTCGGACACTTAATATTACTTAAAGATTAAGTGCCTCGGACACTTTTTTTTTTTTTTTTTTTTTTTTTTTTTTTTTTTTTGCCAAAAATAAAGCATAAAACTTTATTGGAAGTCCCCCTCCCTCCCAATGAGTCAAAGAGCTTTAAGATGTTTTAAAGATATTTGGGGAAATTTTAACAGGACCTGCATATTATTGCAATATATTAACTTTCTTAGGCTGCAAACAGTATTGTGGCTATATAAGAGTGCACTTTTTTCTAGGAGATGCTTAATATCTAAAACTTTCAAATGATTCAGGAAAAAAAAAATGTAGACACATCTATCTCTCTAATCTATCTAAAGATGAAGTAATTGTGTCCAAAATGAACAAATGATGAATCTATAGGATGACCACAAAGTCTGGGAACATAGCTAGGACATATATTATAACTTATCTGTTATCCTGCATAGAATTCTGCTCCTGGTTTTCCACTATTCTATATACTCAGAATGTTTATGAGTAAACGAAATTTTAAAAGTTCCATAAGTCTGGGGGCTAACTAGAGCTCTAGAAAAACTCAGTAGAGACAACTGACCTAATGTGGTGATTCTCATCTAGTAGGGTATGCTTATCTGTTTAAAATTTGATTACGTGCTTATTTAAAATTCCATTCTTTATTTTCCTGACATAATTTTGTGCTTAACGTACAAAATTAGTGAAGAACTTAGAGAATTATAAAGAAGCAGAAAAGATCATCCACCACCAAGCAACAATTTCTGCTTATAATGTGAGTGTTGTCTGCGGTCAGATAGAAACATGTAAAGAAAATCTGGATGTTTTGAGTGATAGCCACATCCTTGGGTTGATGTCAAGAAAGACAACCACATTATTCCAAAAACACTTCCTGATGCTTTTGTCAGAGGTAAATCCTGATGCCAATGGTTATTCTTGAGCTTTGATCTTTTACCGATTTTCAGTAAATTCGAATGTGTTTGCCCTCCATGTGCTGGGACGTCATTCCCAGAGTTCTCTGTCAGTTATCCGGGTGCCTGATGCTCAGATCTCAGAGGCAGGCAGCCTGCAATGCATCTTGGTGACTCTCTCACCCACATCCTCCAACCCAGCTCTTGATATAAACAGGCACCTCTGTTTGCCTCCACTCCACATGTCCTGCACTCTCGGGCAGGGTTCAGGGAAGGGGAGGGATGTCGTGGTCACCCCAACAGAGGAGAAGGTCCCCTAGCCCCACTTGGTGAGTCACAGTTGTCTCTCCAGGTCCCAGATGCATCTTCGTGCTGGTTCTGCCCGGTTTCCTGCCCCTCTTGGCCTCCATCGGTAGTTCTCCATTTCTCTTACCACTTGCTGAGCAGTTCCCCTCAAGGCTAAACTCTTCCGATCCTTGGAAAGCACCTTTGTTCCTGTGACTGGTCCTAGCCTGTACGGATATCCCTGATCCTTAACTCTCTCCTTGCAAAATAGCAAGGATCATTCAGAGCTCTCATGCAACCCTTAGCATTTTTCCCTGATCTGGGCCAGGGAATCCAGAGTCTCCCAGAGACCTGTGATCTCACAACAACTTCCTCCCACCTACCCCAATTCCACCCACCTTTGTAGGGGGTGCCCTTGTCTCCAATGGACTCTTAAATGGGCTCAGACCAATGAGGGCCAACTTGTCCAGGGATTAACCAGCACCCCTTAGTGACGTTTCATTGTTTTTTCCAGCACTAATGATTTCAAATGCAGGGGATGAGTAAACAGAAACCCTGCCTCCCAAAGCTATGTGACTTTAGCCAGATCAAAAGGACAGACAACATTGACCTGAAGTGTGACTTTTGGAGACAGAGGTAGAACAGCCCCAACTTCCCCAAAATCTAAACTAATGCAATTATACAACTTGTGACAACCGTAGGGACTTTCATGATGATAATGCTATATGCTGATTGTCACCACTGAAGTTCCAACATAAATTCTTAAAATCTTCTAGGAAACTTTCATTTGAATGAAAATTCTTTTAACTATGTGACTCACTTTTACTTTCAAAAGAAATACAAGCAATTTCCCACTGTCAATGAACTCTAAGGAATCTTTAAAAAAAAAAAGCAAGTAAAAGGTGATCATATGTTTACCTCCTGACTTCCTTTATATTAATACAAGAGAAAAGCAAACACTAGTTTGTTGAAGCTACTGTTTTTCAGGTTTCTGTTACTAGCAGATAATAGATTGAGACAACATGGCTGATAATTTTCTATGAGCCAAAGTCGGGAAAGACAGAACATGAGGCTCACACTTTCCCCAGCAGATGTGGAGGAAGAGAATATTGGTCAGAAGTTTCTTTTGGGCGGAGAACGAATGAGCTAGGCAGAGGGCAGAGCACCACAGTGAGAGCGGGAGTGACATACTGGCCTGTGGCTTGAGCTGCCAGAGCTCGGGAAGGAGATGACAATAAAAATGTATTCATTTCCTGTTGCTGCTGAAACAAATTACCACAAACTTAGTGGCTTCAAACAATCCAAATTTATTACCTTACAGTTATGGAGGTCAAAGTTCAAAAAGGGTCTCACTGGGCTAAACTCAAGGTGTTGACTTCCACTTCTGGAAGTTTTAGGGGAAAACAGGCTTTCTTGCTTTTTCTAGCTTCTAGAAGCTGCCTGCAATTCCCAGCTCCCAACCCCCTTCCTTACGAAAGGCAGCAGTGGGTGGTGGAGTCTTTCTCACACTGTCACTCTGACAGACTCTTCTGCGTCCCTCTTCCACATGGCAGGACAACGCTGTGATTACATGGGGCCCACCTGGATAATTCAGGCTACTCCTCCTATCTCAAGGTCAGATGATTGGCAATTGTAACTCCATTTGCCACTTTAATTCACCCTTGCCACGTGACAACATAGCCATAGGTTCTAGAGATTAGGACGTGGACATCTTTGGGTGACTATTATTCTGTCCACCACAGAAGTCTGTACAGGGTTGGAGATTGCATGCTGTTTCTTCTCCAGTGCCCTGGAAACTTGTCAGGCTCCGTGCGTTCTCTGTCCTGTCCCGGGGAGATGGCAGTGGAGCGGACTGGGCAGTGAGACCTGCCAGTAGTTCCCAGGCCTCAGGGAAGGGCGTTGCGGCGGCTGTGAGAGCTGGCAGGCGGGGAGTGGCCGAGCGGTTGGGACAGTGATGCATCCACGGAGACCACTGCAGACCCCAGGACTGGGGACTCGATGAAGATAGGATGCCTCGGAGCACGCCTGCGTGGAGGCACAGTGGCCGAGGGCCAGACGAAGTCACTCTCGGCAAGGACAGTGGGAGCTGCTGATGACGGAGGAGTCCCACCTGCCCCACGACACGACACCCTCCAGGAAGGGGGAGAGACAAAACCTCAGAGCTGGTTCCCAAACATCTCGGTGGCTCAGAAAACTCTGAAGTTACTGAGAAAACCCCGATTTGACCAAGATGAGGTTTCCAAATGGGAATTTGAGAAAGAAATTAGGTTCTTGTAGAAAGATGATAGTTCATATTTTACACCTCTGATTTTGTGCTGGGCGTTGTGCCTGCTGCATATAAATGGGGACAATGGTGTCGCACGCATCCACCTTTCTGACGAGAACATTGGAGAGATTACTTTATTTGCAAGCACCTCAGCGAGATGAAAGCTCAGTGTAAATGCTGTGTGTCTTCCTGCCGTCCTGGCCGAGGCTCACCCTCCTTCACGTCAGCTACTTGGGTGACGTGTACATTGACGTCACACACCAGAAGGATGAGCAGGTGACATTTTGTTGAGGCTGTTTCCCCATAGCTATTTTGAAGCCATCACACTTTCAGCTTTTTGTTTTTCCAAGACCAGGTAAAATGTTCAATATAAACCCTCTCAGCCCTGTGCCTTGCTCAGAGATGTGCCCAGTGGGGGTGGGGCAGCAGGTGGGGCTGGGGGCTGGTGTCTTTTTGAGGGGTGCGGGCCCCTCGCCAGGGTCATCCTGGGTGGCCACCCACTGTCTCACAGTCTCGCTCCCACACGGTGCGCTCTCTTGGTTTTTTTTTATCATAATCTTAACAACTATCATGTCAACAGGTCGCCCTAAAAATCACTGAAAGGCAGCCTTTTGGGAGAAAGTGGCCAGGGGGAGAAGTCACCAAAGCTGTGCAGTTTGAGGCCTCAGACAGATTTAATTGTTGTGGTCTGGCCTCAGTGTAGAGCAGCATTTAGAGTGACCTGAGACACTCCTGCCAGACTGATGGTGGTCTTCCCTCCACTCCGGAGGTCTGGGCCCTGGCACTGCAAAGGTGGGACATCCGGCCCCTGGGGGGCTGACTGACTTTCTGGCTTCCTCACCGTGAGCCAGTATTACCAGGGCTGACCCTTGTACTGGGCTTATTACAGAGAGAGCTATTGTGATCAGTGGGCTAGGCATTAAAATCTGAATGGTTAATAAATAATTTTTATTTTGTATTCTACGCAAGTGAAAAAACAATCATGGTGATATCATATAAGTAATAATATTAACTAATATTTATTGAGTGCTTATCATGTGCCGGGCACTGCGCTAAAGCACTTTACATGCATTATCTCATTTAATCCACATAAGAGCTCTGAGGGAAAAGAATGAATATGATGCCCATTTTAGAGACAAAGAAGCTGGAGCTTAGGGAGACCAAATTTCCCTCAGCTTGCAGGTGACCCAGCTTACAGGTGACCAAGTAAGGGCTTGCAGGTGACAAAGCCAGTTTGCACATGATCAAGCCAGGGCTTGGACCCCACTCTCTCCAGCGCCACAGTCTGATTGCCCAGCAATATGTACTTAAAACCACTGCTGGAAGAAACATAGCTCTGGCATTTGGGGGGTGGCACTCTCTTGGAACCACACTGCCTTACCCCAGCAACTGTGAGTGGGCCACCAAGTGGGAGCTCATTCTCCACAGGGACAAGCATAGATCTGGCTTCAGGAATTCTTTGGGCTAGGAGTAGAAGGAGCTTCCAGACCCTTCAGACCCCGAAAGGGCTCACACGAGGCTCAGCTTATGGAGGAGAGGGTGGCAGGATGGGAAGGAAATGGAGCTCAATAATACTGCCTTATATAAACCAGACTGTGACACTTTTTTTCAGTTTATATTGTCCATGGACTATTACAACAGAAGCATTTTCTTAAGGATGAAGCTACATATAGCAGTATTAATTACAGATACAACTCATTGGTGCATGCAGTCCCTTCCCAACAATTTGAGGTGATTCTTGTGATCCTGGAATCTAAATATGGCATCACTATCACATCCTGGACAAAACGAGACAGTATAGGAGGGATGCAAACCTTCTGATGTCAGACAATAGCAGCAGCAGGTAGGAGACCAAATATCTCAGGGTTTTCATAAATAGGAGGGGACACATTCCCCTTACGTTTTGAACATTGAAAGTTCTCTCCACTGCCAAGGCGTCGGGCAGCACGGGTGACATTCTGTCTTTCAGACTCTTAACTCTAATGCTGGCAAATCCGATGTCCTGTCAGTCTGCACACTTCTGTCTCTGGAGCAGGCTGTCCACATTTTCAGGGCATTTCAATATTAAAAAAAAATAAAAAGGAAAGAGGGAGTAGGTGGGTATCTTAAAGCTGTGATTTCCTCTCTGAGCTGCTGGGTGGCAGAGAACAGATAAGAGACATTGGATGTGGGTGAACAGCAAATCTCAACGCTGGCGATCTCAACGCTTTGGCAGATACGACCACGGAAAACAAATACGACCACAGAACACATGACACTTCTTTTTTAATTTTAAAAGGCATATTAGTCAATTCACTGTCACTGAAGATGGGGCAACTAAGTTCGGCGCATTTGCTGTGTCCATTATCCCTCTTTCCTCACAGGAAAGGAGGTGGGGGACTCCAATTCCCTGTGAGCCCAAGAAACCTCTCTGTGTTCGCCCTGGACTGGCCTCTCCTTCCGCTTTACAAATGCAGTACGTTTTCTGTGACAGTGCTGCCTCCGCCGCTGATGACAAAGCTCCGTGAATTGGACACTACAAGCGCTGGGGACATCTCCTCAGGGTCCTCCATCTCCGGCGGGTGGTCCCCACCGCCAGGCCCTTGCAGGCCTGCGTCCTGGGCCGTCAGTTCCGGGTCCGTCTCCCCGCACTGCAGAGGGAGCAGCGCCTGGTGTCTGCTCAGGGTGTCGCTGCTCTTCTGGGCCTCCAGGGAGTTCTGGGGCGCAGAATTCCTGTGAGCCGTGGCGTTCTTCTGCGGCTCGTCGAAGCTCAGCGAGAAGGTGACGGTGCCGCTGCCGAAGATGACCTTCTGCTTGCACCTGGGCTGCGGCTGCGGCTGCTGCAGGGCCAAGGGCTGCGGCTGCTGCTCTTGCTGGGTCAGGGCCGGCGGCGGCTGCGGCTTCTGCCTGTCGGGCTGCGGGAAAGGGTCTTCGCTGTTGCTCTTGCTGCTGATGGACGAGGACGGGGTGGATCCCGTGGAGCCCCCGAGGCTGCTGGACCGCTTGCGGGACACGTTGCTGCGGCGCAGCGTGGCCCGGGCCGCCACCTTGAACGCGTGGGCCGCGGTGCTGCAGCGCACCTCCTCGATGGTGTTCCGGGACGGCTTGAAGAGGATGATGTAGATCTTGTTGAAGAAGATGCAGGCCAGCAAGCCAAAGCTGGCCGCCAGGATGGCGATCACCTCCACGGCAGAGACGAACTTGCCGTAGGTGCTGGCGTAGGCGGGGATGAAGGAGATCCAGACGATGAAGAAGATGAGCATGCTGAAGGTGATGAACTTGGCTTCGTTGAAGTTCTCGGGCAGCTTCCGGGACTTGAAGGCGAAGAAGAAGCAGATGGCAGCCAGCAGGCAGGTGTAGCCGATCAGGAAGCCCAGGGCCATGAGCGAGCCCTCATGGCAGGTGATGAAGATGATCTCATCCTCCAGCTCGTGGTTGCGGTAGCTCGAGGGGGGCGCGGTGTAGAGCCAGATCACACAGATGACGATCTGCATGAAGGTGCAGAGGAAAACCAGCAGGAACTGCAGGTTGAGCCCCCACCACTTGCGGTGGAAGCTGGTGGGGATCTTGGCCTCGAACACCAGGAGGACGCGGTTGGTTTTCACCAGGATGCACGAGATGCAGAGCACGAAGCTGATGCCAAAGGCCGGCTGGCGCAGGCGGCACGTCCAGTCCTGGGGCTCCCCGATGAAGAACAGGGAGCTGGAGAAGCAGCAGAGCAGGGAGAAGAGGAGGAGGTAGGAGAGCTCCCGGTTGGTGGCCTTGACGATGGGCGTGTTGCGGAACTTGATGAACACCCCCAGCACAAAGGCTGTCAGCAAAATGCCCAGCACCGCGAAGAGCGTGAGTGCGATCCCAAAGGGCTCTGTCCACGACAGAAACTCAATCTCCTTGGCAATGCAGGAAGTGTGGTTCTCATTCGACCAGAAGTCATCTGGGCACTTGTCACAGGCACTTGCATCTGTAAAATGTCCCAGGGAAGAGTTAGTTACTGTGTGGCACAGACTAAAATTTGTGAGCGTGCATGTGGTGGCGGGGGTGCATGGGTTATTGGATCTGGTCACTTTATATTTTCTTTATTGATGAAATTGTGATTTTTACGCTATCAAAAATATATTGAATAGATTTTTCAATATATCAAAAATATATTTAATAACACTTAATTTCATATACTTTTGATGGTTCTGCTGTTTGTTTTTCCTTTACGCACAAGTGGGGGACACTTGTTTCCTTTAACACTCCCTGCTGATGGTTTGAGCAACCTTGCTGGACAGGTAGCTTCCCTGCACACCAGTGGCGCTGCCTTTAGATCAAAGCAGAGTATCCCACGCATATGACCTGTGCTTTCTTCACTCCACATCCACGGCTTTTCAACTCGGGAGGCTGCAGACTCAGTTCCATCAACACGTTTGCTAAGTCTCTGCATGTGCCAGGCAGGGTGCAGTTGGGAGCAGTGAAAGGAGCATGGGTTTTGCAGTTAGACATCCCGATGGGATCCTGGCCATGTGATTAGTCAGGCTCCTTAATCTCTCTGAGCCTCAGTTTCCTCTTATTTAAAATGGAAGCAGCAATACCCTCCTTATTGTGGTGAGGATGAAATCACAGTAATAACAATTATAGTTAATATTTACAGAGTGCCTCCAATATGCCAAAGTTTTAATAAACATTTGTCTAGAACTTACCATGTGCATTACCAATGTTAATTTAATTTTCAAAACTCTGTGAGATAGGCTTAATTATTACTCTCACTTTAAAAGAACGGGAAGCACAGGAAAAACACAAGTAAGACTGCAAATTCAGTAAGTTCCAGGCACCAAGCGCGAAATCTATCATGGCCTATTAACTTTGAGGCTTGGAGTAGATAGCACTTTGTCAACTCAGGGCCACTGAGCTCTAAGAAAAGGAAAACAATATTGCAAGCAGCAGAATAAGGGGAAGGTGTGTAGTGAGTGTGTTTGTTAGCTTTTGTGGTATTAAAATGACATCTAACATTGCTTTTCTGTTCCCGCTCCATGCCCAACATGGTGCAATGCTCGGATATACCCTGTTGATGAGGAACTGTGTTAATGAGGAACTGGGCTAAGCACCATCTATCTCAGCCCAGCCCTTTCATGGGCTTCACTGACCCCAGACCCCGGAAGTGGACTGAGCTGTGTACAGTGCCCAAGAGGAGCTGTCACTTTACCTGTCTCATCACTGTACTCTCCATCAGGACACTCCACACACTCAAAACAGCAGGTGGGCTCCCCCTCAATGATCCCTTTCCTGGTTCCTGCGAGGCAGTCTCGGCTGCAGTTGGAGAAGGGAACCTGGAAGACAGACAGCACAGAGGTGAGAGGCTGCAGCCGTGGGGTCAGGGGCCAGTCCTACAGCTCCTTTGATACATGTAAGTGGGAGGAGCTTGGGCACAAGCACCAGTGTGGCAGACTCTGGGCCCATTCCAGGCAGGGGAGGTCCAGAGGTCCTTGGTCCTGTTATCTGTGAAAGGGACAGATACCTATGGGCGAGTGTGCACACATGCACACACGTGCGTGCATGTATACATACACACATACACACATATCCATGGGATTCTGTGATGATTTGGGAAGAACACCACTACTTTCCATGACTTGAAAACAGATAAAAAATACTAAAACAACTAGCAAACAAACTCAAAGAATAAGAGAAAGAAATACACCATGACCATGTTGGGTTTATGCCAGGAGTGCAAAGAAGTTTAATATTAGAAAATCTTTAAGTATCATTCACTGCATCAATAAACGGATGGAGAGGATTCCTGTGATCATCAATAGATGAAGAAAACATGTTGATGAAATTTAATACCAACTAGTGATAAAAACTTAGTGAGAAAGGAGTAGGAAGAAATATCTTTAGCTTGAAAGAGGGTAACATAAAAAAAAAAACCTTACAGTGAACATCATTCTATATGAGAAAATATTAAAAGCATTTCATTTAAAACAAGAATGCCCACTATCACTTCTAATATTTAATATTGATTGGAGGTCCTAGCTAGTGGATTAACACAAGAAAAACGAAGGCATAAATATCAGAAAGATCTAAATAAAACAGTTACTATTTGCAGAAGATATGACTGCTGTACAGAAAACCCAAAAGAACAACTAAATTATTGGAAATAATTGGAGAGAAGCTCCAGGCTAAAATATGAGACTGTCACTGTTCTAATCAGAGTTCCATTAGTTTTTCTAGAAAAAAAAACTTTGCCTTTTGTTGTTTGCTTTTGGTTGATTTCCAGGTCCTTAAATGGCTGTTTTCCACAGTTCTGTCCAATTTTATCATTGCTCCACTGTTTCAGAAGTCCTGCTTCTATCTCATTCTTCGATCATGCCAGGCCATTGCGTATGTACTCTAAAAATTTATTAGTTACTTACCACCTAACAGTCCATGTTTCAGAGACAATGAATATGTCATAAGAATGAAGTCTATCTTGGAACAGCATATGTTTCTTAAAGATAGGGAGCAATTCTCACTCATCTTTGTAACCCCAGTTACAAGCTTTGAATAATACTTAATACAAAGTATGGCTCACAGTATTTCCACAAGGTTTCTTTCATAACTCTGCCTTCTACCTACCTACTTTGTAAGATACCTTATAAAGTTAAAAACATGGAAAGCAATAAAAGAATTGTCATTGCTTCTAGCAGAAAAGAAATAGCCGACTTGACAAAGTTGAAAAAACTTGAACAGAAGATGGTTAACATTATCTTCTCATGAAAGAGGTGTAGGAGTAGAATGGCAGTATTGACCCTGATGATTGCTAAGCCTCTTGAACTTAGAAGGAGAAAGATGGGAAGGGAAGAGTGAAGGACAATTCATATTAGCATGTTCAACTATGGTGACAAGGCATCCTCAGAGACATTCTTGCAATCCTTCTTGAGGTATCAACCCATTCACTCAAGGAGTGAAAGTGATGGGCCCTATTTTTACCAAATCCACACTAGGAATGTTTCCATTTTCCCTATTAAAGAATGGCTGCCATATCCTTTATCAAGGTAAGGTAAAGTAAAAATCCCATCTATTCCTAGGTTTATGAAATTTTTGTTTTTAATCTGAAAGGGTGTTGAATGTCACTGAATACTTTCTCTGTATCTATTGACATTGTAGTAGAATGTTAATCTTTTATTCTGTTAATGTGATAAGCTACATTTATGAACTTTGTACTGTTTGGCTATCATGACATTCCTGTAAATACACTGCTAACTTTACTGGGTCATGATGCATTATATATTTTATACATTGCTGGTCTAGATTTGCTGATATTTTATTTAGGATTTGAACATTTACGTATGTAAACAACATTGGCCTATAATGATCATTTGCTTGTACTGTTCTGTTCTTGGTATTAAGATTATATTAGCCTCATAAAGTGACTTAGTAGCTTTCCTTATTGGCTTCTGTTAGGTCGTGAGTGCCAAAAATCTCAGTATAAGAACGATTCCAACAGACTGAAAAGTATTTCTATCTCATATAAATGCCTGGGGATGTGGCCCATGGTGATACAGCACCCCACAGTGTTGGAGACCTAGACTCTTTCTACCCTGTGGTTCTAACATGTTTGGTTTTTGCCTCTTAGTCCTCGATGGTGGCATCTGGTTTCCAGGAGGCAAGATAGAGGAGGAGATGAAGAAGAGAGCAAAGTACACTTTCATGCACTTTCTTAAAGAAGGTTCCCAGAAACCAACACACAACACTGCCATTTACAACCCATTCTTCAGGATTTAGTCATGGGGCCACACTTAGCAGAAAAGGAGGCTGGGAAATATCATCTTTATTCTGGCTGGTCATGTGTCCAGCTAAAATAGAGTTCTATTATTAATGAAAAAGGAGAGTACAAATATTGGGGGCCTTTGGGAGTCTCTGCCATGCCTCTTGTTCTCATCATCATAATGGTTAAGGAACTCAAGGGCACACAATGACCCGGATGGAGAACTGAGGTTCACATCCAGGTCGGTCTACAAAGTCTGCACTTTTCACTGTAGCAAATTCTGCTTCAAACCAGTCAAGGCATAGGAGAATGTCACCCTCTGAGTTCTCTTACTGTATCCTTCAGCGTTCATCAGCTAAAGAGAAATCCTATCATCATGGGAGTGGGCTGAGGCAGCCACCAGAAAGATCCATTTTGCAAAAAGCTGTCAGGTATCTCTAAGTCTCCCCAACAACCTTATTAAAGATACCTATGCAATTCTGGCCAAGGAAGCTCATCTGAATTCCAAGCCCCTAATTAATATGTCTCTTTGACTTCATATTAGTTGTAGCAAAACAAGGAAAGAATTATTAACAGTAAAGGACGGAGCACTGAGGTCAGACTTAGGGCCCTGGGAGCCTAGTCTCAGCTTTTACACTGTCCATCTGTCTGGCCTGGGAAGTCACCTTTCTATCCCTAGACCTCAATGTCATCAACTTCAAATTGGAGGGCTGGATACAAGGATCTTTAAGACCCATCTAGCTCTAAAGTGCTGCATTTGTAAGTAAATTGAGGACATTGATTAAGATATAATGCTGTATTAGTAACACTATGCAGTTATGTAGTATAATTCAGTTTATAATATGCTTTTATATCCTTGATCTCATATGATCTTTTTTTATTGAGACAGAGTCTCACTTTGTTGCCCAGGCTAGAGTGAGTGCCGTGGCATCAGCCTAGCTCACAGCAACCTCAAACTCCTGGGCTCAAGCAATCCTGCTGCCTCAGCCTCCCGAGTAGCTGGGACTACAGGCATGTGCCACCATGCCCGGCTAATTTTTTCTATATATATTACTTGGCCAATTAATTTCTTTCTATTTTTAGTAGAGATGGGGTCTCGCTATTGCTCAGGTTGGTTTTGAACTCCTGACCTCTAGCAGTCCTCCCACCTTGGTCTCCCAGATTGCTAGGATTACAGGCATGAGCCACCGTGCCCAGCCTCTCATATGATTTTAATAACAACTTTTGGGATATGTAGGGAAGTTATTAATATGTAATTTATAGTTAAATGTAGATGGTATCTCTGTGGTCATTTCTACAAAAAGTACAGAAAAGAGTAGACTAGACCCTAAGATTTGTTGAGTGCCAGCTGTGTGCTAGGTTGGAGGTAGCATTTCTATGGAAAAATTCTATTTAATTTATAACTCTGTTAACTACCCCAGGAACATAAATGACTGAATTTATGAGAATTCCCTGTGTTACTCATTTACCAATGTTTAAGCCCATGATGAACATAGTCTGGTAGAGGACAATAGGATTATAGAGAACTGTACAGAAAATAGTTTCCATGCAGGAAGGGGAATGAGACATGCACCCACTAGAGACAAAGATGTGCATTAATGGGGGTGAAAGATAACCTGGATGATCCAACAGGGATGAACGGGTGATAGTATAGCTGATCAATTTAGACTTCAGGTAGTTGACATGCGTGATAATTTAGACAAGGGTATAATTAGTGGACAGAGGACCATAACATCTGGAACCTCAGAATCTCCATCTGGAAAAGATGTCATGACATGTTTGTAATTGAGAATCTAATCTCTGAAGTAGAAGCTAATAAAGACTTGCCGCTGTGGATGAGATCACTATGTATAAGCAGACACTCGCATGGATAACCCATCCTACATATTGTAGCATCTCATTAGAAACACATCAACCTAAGAAGCATTTGGTAAAAAAGATGAAGTTGAATGTTTGGTCATGTTATAAAAAGTGGTCCAAGATGCTCAAAGGTGATAATAAAAAGGCAAATGCAAAGAGAAATGTGGTGGGTCTAATTTAGGCTTCTGGGAGAGTTAAAGAGAGTGCCTAGTCCAGAGTGTGTTCCTACAGAGGATCTGGGTCCTCAGCAGGCTACTACTAATTCTAGGTCACATCATTTCAGCACATCATGTGTCTTTTCCTGAAGTGCACATCCACTGATTTTGGAAGTCCAGTGGTGAAGCCAAAGGCCCTCCCAAAGCCCAGCACAGCCTCCTGCCCATGGTGGAGGCGTCTGGTGTTCTGACGGATGCCACGTACCTCCCTGGAGAACCCACTCCACAGGATTTTCTCCTCGTTGATGAAAAGTCTTTCTCCCTTCTTTGCGTAGACATTGTAATACCCAACTTCCTTAAACACGATGGAGCCGTCCTCTGGGGAGAGGTGCCAGTTGATGATGGAATAGTTCCCCACCAGGTCACCACACTCATCAAAAGTCACCTGCTCCCCCATATTGTTGGTAAAATTTAGGTGCCGTAGGTGCTTCAGGACCTAAAGAGGAACAGAGATGAATGAGTAAAAGCCACAGGGCTGCCACATATAACCAGTTATGTAGATTGTGCACTGCACAAGGACAGTAAACTATCTTGTTCCAAACCAGTGGGAGGAAGGTGACTTGAGGAAGAGGCACCTCTTTCTAATTTACACCAATGTACTTTCATATAGCCCTGATAAGCCATGAGCTTTACTTACTACTCAAATTGTAAGTGGGGAAGGAAACACTGCCTTGAAAATGGGAAAGGGAAAAAGGATACATGTCACCTGGCCACTGGCCAAGTGAAAGCTGCAGGTGCACCTTCACTTTGTGGCATCTCAGGAAGGGCAAGGCTTGTAAGCCAGAACCCATTCCTGGGGTCGTCTGAGATGGGCATGGGGGGAGCAGAGGAGGGATGGCTAAGTGCTCTGCCTCTCCCACCTTCTTCCCTATGGTTCTGTTTTTGTGGAAGTGCGTCACTGCCAAAAATCACAGAGTGGAATGGAAAGAAGAAAGAAATGAGGCTGTGGGTGGAGGCGTGGCCATCACTATTGTCAGAGTCATGGCAAATTCTTGGATTTTTATGGGTTTTATGGGTTACAAAGCCTTTACGCACACACATACAAATTATAATAATTACTAACATACACTAGTCATTTAAAATTTTTAGATGCTAGTCATTTTCACTAACTTTGAGGCATAATCGTAAGTACTCTATATTCCTTATCTAATCTAACCCTCACAACAAATAGTATGATCACCCTCATTTTGTTGATGGGGAAACTGAGGCAGAAAAACCAAGTATCTTGTTTAGAGTCACAAGCCTGTGCTCTCAACTGTTACGTTCTATTGTAACTACCTCTTATTTGTACTTCCTATACTTGACTCATGCTATCTCATGTAATCTTCAAAACAACCCTATGGATAAGAATTAATATTGTCTTGACTTTATAGATGGTGAAACTGAGGCATAGAGAGGTCAAGAAACTTGCAAAGTCACATAGCTAGTGAGTACTGGAGCTGGGAGTTAAGCATGGCCTTTCTGCTACACCATCCTACCTCTAATATGAATTGCTTAGAGTGTCCGTATTTGTCAGCAGTCGTAATATTTCCTCATTAAATATATTTTTAAAAGCATCACTCTTATTTGAAGAATACTTTAAAATGCATATATAGCAGTAAAGAGTAATTAGCATAAATTTCCTTCCTCCTATTCAGGTTTCAATTCCTTGGTTCCCAACATGCCAGGCAATAAGCTGCTTCTCTCCTTTTCCCTTTCCTCTAGTTTTCTGCAGTGGCACCTCTCTAGGCACAAGAGTAGATTCAGGGAGGGAAGTTGGACAAGATCCTTTCATAATTAGATGATTATCTTTCACACTGGTCAGACTGGACAATGACTCAGAGATCATTCCTGGATATAAATCTTCTGCATTGCTGTTGGCATGGGCTGAAGATTTCCACCATAATCCTAACAAGATTGGATTTTTATACTATTAGAATCAATCAACCAGAAAATATTTATAGAATATACACTGTGTGTTCTGCACTGGGCTACAGAAATAGCAGACAGGGGCATCCAGACCTCGTGGAGTTTACATCTGGATTTGGGGGTGAAATACAAGACACAAAAATATTCAGTGAAATAGTAAACAGT
>VSMD01015959.1:0-41471 GCA_008750895.1 Mirza zaza
TTTTTTTTTTTAAATAAAGACAGATCTTACTATGTTGCTCAGGCTGGTCTCAAACTCCTGGGCTGAAGTGATCTTTCAGGCTTGGCCTCCTGAGTAGCTGGGATTACCACCATCCCCAGCTCATAGGCTGAGCTTTTCTGAGTAGGAAGTTTTTAAATTACTAGTTCAATCTCTTTACTGGTTATGTCTATTCAAATTTTCTGTTTCTCTTTCAGTCAGTTACAGTAATTTGTTTCTTTCTAGGACTTTGTCCATTTCACCTAAGTTATATAATTTGTTAGCAAACACTTTCCAAATTTTGAAACCTATATTGAAATGTTTACTTCCTCTATTGGATATATCATAACTAAATACTATCAATAAAATTTATTTTCTTATTCTGTGAATTTCAGATAATTCCTTTTGATTTTCCTCCATGTAAACCAAGGCTTCCCTTTCCCAACTTGTGGCAGCTATGCTTTTATTTTTACATAGTCAAGAATGAATACATAGTCATTCTATTCTGTTACCATTATTAATTTTATGCATGCTCAGTCCATTGATTAGGTTTTAAACTTGAAAATCAACAAATAGCACTTATATCCTAATGAATATATATTATCCACTGCAGAGGTAAGTAATGTCTAGGATTACATTTCCTTCATTTTGATCCAATGTCATAATCTCTAAGTGTCTCTCAAAAAAGAATTTTCTTACCACAGAGGTTCAAAATCATGTCGAATTTTAGTTTTCTTCATGGATAATAGTTTTTATGATTTAATATTTTTATTTTTGAATCCCTCCGAGCCCAAGTTATGTATGTACACTAAAACAAGAGTACCAACTAGAGGACACATTGAATTACTGTTATAATTCTAGAAATATCTGCTCTTGGCCCTGTCGAGGTTGTGTATATCCAAGTTCTTTAAAAGAAAAGAGTGTAGCAAATTACTATCATTCATAACATTTGTGTCTTAATTATGGGTCAAGATGATAATTTTTTGAAAGCTTTCAGTTTTTCCTAGAGTTGCAAATTGTCTTTTATTTTTCTTGGGAGAAGAAGTAAAAGGCCCACTTACCATTATCACTAACTTATTCATTCTATATATTGAAAGAATCCATTTTATTCTTCTTGAAGATACTCTTCCTAGAGCCCACTGGCATCCTATTCTAACATAGATAAGTTGTATTTTAGCCTTCTCAGAAGCTATTATCCTGGGACTTATTTTCTTGATCTTCTGGATTAGTGCTACTGACTTTATATCCTATGTCTTTCACTTTCAATTTTCATCTTTATTATTCTGGTATAAATCATCCGAAAATCATGAGAAGTACAATTTCTGAATCCAAGGGTTGGGTGTCTTCCATTTTGCCCATATACGTTGATACTTTTGCAAGGTCCAAAATGACTTTTACTCAGGACTTTGGATACGTGGCTCTGTTGTCTTTTTAGAAGCCAGTTTTGCTCATGAGAGATCATATGACAATAGAATGATATTCTTCCCTTGTTTCTTTGTTGGTGTCCTGGAAACTTTAGGATCACCTGTGTCCTGAAATTTCATGAGCTACGTCTAGGTGTGAGTCCTTTTCATTCATTGGCTCAGCACTCAGCATGCCATTACAAATGGAAGTCACACCTCTCTTTAGCTCCAGAAATTTTGCTCTATTATTTTTGGTAAATGCCACCACTGTTCACCAAGACACTCATGCCAGAAACCTGGGAATCAGTCATCTCAGACACCTCCTCCAACACCCACCACATTTTGTCCTATTGATTCTATCTCCTAAATATATTTAAATGCATCTGATTGTCTTTATTTTCCCTGTTGCCCCTCTAGTCTAATCTCTCACCTGGATTATCACAGTAGCCTCCGAATTCGTCCCCGCTCCTCCCCCTCTGCAATCCTTTGCCACCTGCAGCCAGAGTCATCTTACTAAATCTCAAATCTGATTGTATCTCTCTTCTACTTACAACTTTCTAGGGCTAGACACGGTGGCTCATGCCTGTAATCCTAGCACTTTGGGAGGCTGAGGCAGGAGGATCCCTTGAGCCCAGGAGTTTGAGGTTGCAATGAGCTAGGCTGACGCCACCGCACTTTAGCCCAGGTGACGAAGCGGGACCCTGTCTCAAAATAAATAAATAAACAAACTTTCCAGTAGCCTCCCACTGTCCTAAAGGTAAAGTCCATTGTTTACATGATCCATGTGGCCTGCATGGGCTGGCTTTGCTGCCCCACCGGGATCTTACCTTCCCTTATGCTCACTCTACTCCAGCCACGCGGCCCTTTCAGACCCCCAGCCATGCTGAGCCTTCCTGACCTGGGGAATTTTCGAAAATGCTTCCTTCTGTCTGAAATCTTTTCAGCCATCTGTTGCCTACCCATCCTGCAGGTATTAGTCTCTCCCAGTCTCCTCCCTGTAAGACCATTTGGTGCCCCATGATGTGTTCTCACAGCATCTACCGTGCTTCCCCAAAAATAAGACCTACCCATAAAATAAGCCCTAGCAGGATTTCTAAGCATTTGCGCAATAGAAGCCCTACGTCGAAAATAAGACCTAGTGATGGGCGTGGCTACGCAGCGATTCTGCACAACCCATGCATTTCGTTGCTGAGCGGTAAAGAAGACGAGCATCCCCTTGAGAGCTCTATTGCTCGACATGAGAGATTGGGGCCAATGGTTCTAAAGGAAATAGAGTCACAAGAAATTCAGGATGGAATTCCGGGTTTGGAGAGTTATGACGATGTTCCAGAAGACAACTTAACTCTATTTGAATAAATGTAGATTGCTGTACCGTACTTAAAAAAAAATAACACATCCCCTGAAAATAAGTCCTAGGGTGTCTTCTGGAAGAAAAATAAATATAAGACCCTGTCTTATTTTCGGGGAAACACGGCACGTATTTGCTCTGGAGCATTTAGTACAAGTCTAATTTAATCGTCCTTTTATATTTTAACTTATGTTTGCCTGCCTGCTGACACTAACATCCTTGAGGTCAGGGACCATGTCATCTTGCTCATCATTTTTTTACCAGCTAACCGGCACAGAGAAGGTGCTCAGTAAATATTCGTTGAGTGAATTAACAAACGAATGAATGCATGCCATAAGAACTGTTGCCATGCCTAAGTCAGTCCTGACTTTCACACTGTATAGAGTTCTGTGTTCCTTCCGTTGTCCCCTGGAGGCTTTGCTCCTTTCATATTGACAAATCTAGTTTCTTTGTTTTCATTCAGTATTTTCCCTTTTGGAAGCTTTTATATACCCTGTTTATGAGCAATTTCCTACTGTTCTTAGCCAATTGACCTCCAACTATTCCATCATGTCATTTGAAGCTTCCTGTCATCAGGCAAACTAACCCCTCCTTGATCTGTATTGGTCATTTGTCTCTGAATACATTATCTCGAGCCTGTCCTTGGCTGAATCTTAACGGATATTTCCTTACCAGAAGCAATATTGCTGTTCATCAACTAGAGATTACTTAGGCACCTGTGCCTCTTTCTCTCTCTCTTCCTCCCTCTCTGCCTCCCTGATGCTTTGATTTATTTTCTAATTTACCCTTTTAGAACATATATTGCGGTGACATCCATAGTTCCCATATCTTGAATCCAATCAGCTTAGCTGATGGGTTCCTAGTCTCACGTTTGGAATCCACATGGCTGAGCTAAACACTCACCCCTATGTCCCTGGCCTCAGTGTATTAGCTAAACTTACTGTCTCATTGCTTGTGCAGTCTGTTTCTCAGACAATTCACTGTTTTCCTCCATCTAGAGGCTTAAAAAGCTTGGAATCCTTCCCCATCTTTGGGTATTTGATGCATGTTCTCTGTTCCTTTGTTTCAACGTGGCAGTTCTTAATATTGGGTAGGGCTTTAGAACTCTGAGAGTCAGACTGAGGATTTGTTCCCTTTTCCTCACTCCACCCCCTAAAAAATGCATGTACCCACACCAAACAAGATGCTGTATATCATCGTGGGAGTTCCCTAAGCCCCCGAAGCTCATCCATTGGTCAATTAATAATTAATAATTCCCTTGATTAGGAATCTATACTTTTCTGGCGTTTTCTTGCCGCCCAGTCTCCTCCAGGATTTTCCTTCTTCAGCAATTACGATTGAGGAGGAGGAGGAACGGGAAGTGGAGGGGAAATTTTTTCCATTTTTCTTGGCCTCTGTTCTAACATGAAACCTACCACCATCCACCCTCACTGCTTTCCTTCCAGCCTTCTCTGATGGACCCCATAACAGTGCTGTAGTTGTACCCCCTTCTCTCTTTGCTCATCACTTTCTTCCCAAATGAGCCACTCCTCCTTATGTGCACATTTGTTTTGACTTTTGCTTCATCTCCTTCTTCCTTGTTTTCAATCGCCCATGATACCTGCCTCCTTGGGTTACTGTGAGGATGACAAAGACATTTCAGACGTGAAAAGGCTTTGAAAAGTCAGCATTGCGGTCGCCTTGCGCAGCACAGCAGCACCGCACGGCGTCACAGTGATGATGACAGTTCCTCTGTGCTTGGAGGCAGCCCAGTGTGTCCCTTCCTTCACATCTTTTTGTCACATCCTTTCAAAGCGTAGCTTCCACTTTGGCCCTCACCTTCCTGCCCTTACTCAAGCTTCTTCTCTAGTCTTCCTCTCACTTGTCTGCAGCATGATCTCGCTTGCTCTTCACCCTTCTTGTCCAATTGCCTGGCTTTGCCAACACGAATTCTGTTATTTCCACCTAGTGATCAGAAAGAAACTGTATGTTCCACCTTTGCCTTCTGCTGCCTCAGTTCCCCTTTCCAGCGGTCTGTTCAGAACCACGAGATCCCTTAGATGCCGGGAGGCCAGCTACCAAGAAGCAGTTTTCAGTTTAGTGTCTTTGCAGCCAGACTGTGCATTCTTTTGCTTTGCTTCTATTTTTCATCGCTCCTGGCCCCATTTCTCTTTTCCTTAAGAGGCAATTAAAAGCTGGTTTGGCTGGGGCAAGTATAGTGTTCAGTGAGTGGCTTCAAGATTAATGCAATATTGCTTTTTGGGATGACAGACATTCATTGGTTCATGTGCCAGGGGGCAGCAGAATGAACAGAGACACAAACATGTTGAAGGTTCAAAAAGAGATGGGACTTAGAGAGCAGGTAGAGGAAGAGCAGAGGGGAGGACAGTGAGGGGGGTGTGCAGATACCATGGCAGTAAACTGGGGGAGTTTCTACCAGAGGGAAACGTGTTTCCTCAGGGAGCCGGGGAGTCAGAGGGTGGAGTCCATTAGGAGTCTTAAGGACACAGGCGTAGGGTACTGTAGCTGACTTCTGGGATGCACGGGAAAAGTTACAAACAGCACTCGAGTTGAGAAATACCAAAATGTATTAATTTTCTCTTTTATTAATGGTTGGACTCGGAGCTGGGGTTTTACAAGAGTTGGCTAGTGCAGAAGTGGCAGGGAGCAATGGAGTTGAGGATTTTGTACGATCATGCTTCAAATTAAGGATTATTGGGTCACATTAAAACAAAAGGGGAGTTAGACGTGAAGACTGGAGAAAATGGAGGAGCCCAAGGACTAGGCATTTCACTGGAGCAGAATCTTAGGTGGGGAGTGAGTGAGACAGGGAATAATTTGGGAAGTGGGACGTGACAGTCGCGAGCGGACAGGAGAGAATAATGTTCCAGACACAGGACAGATCTCAGGCATGACAAAGCCCTGGGTGCAGCCATCGGGAGTGGGCAGCGGAAATGGATGGGCGTTAAGCTCTTTGAAGATGAGGAGGATGAGGAAGCATGAGGCTGGCTGTCATCTGAGTCATCCATACTGACATTAAAGCTTACTAGGACAATGATGAAGCAAGGAACCAAGCTCCAAAGTCCCTAATAAAAGTGAGTCTCACTGAGAAGTTGGTAGAAGGCAGAGAACAATAAAAGTTAGTAGATAATATAGCCAGGTGGCAAGTGCTTCACTGAGGAAGGGTTTTTATATGAGGGTGGGGAAGAAAGAGCCTGCAGGTAGCAAGGGAACTCTAGAGAAATGCTCCCCTTCCTCCAAGCACCGCAGGTGTAGGGAGCTAGAGAGAGGACCACAGGAGTTGCAGAGTCCTGCAGGAGACTGGAGGCTGATGAAGCTCACCATGAAGATGTCAGGAGAGGTTTATAGTGGGGCACAGTTCCAGGCAACACCCCCATGTGGAGAGTTGGAAGCAAGGTCAGAAAGGCAAGTGGGGGCCGGGCGCGGTGGCTCACACCTGTAATCCTAGCATTCCGGGAGGCCGAGGTGGGAGGATTGCTCAAGATCAGGAGTTCAAAACCAGCCTGAGCAAGAGCAAGACCCTGTCTCTACTATAAATAGAAAGAAACTAATTGGCAAACTAAAAATACATATAGAAAAAAATTAGCCGGGCATGGTGGCACATGCCTGTAGTCCCAGCTACTCGAGAGACTGAGGCAGGAGACTCACTTGAGCCCAGGAGTTTGAGGTTGCTGTGAGCTAAGCTGATGCCACCGCACACTAGCCCGGGCAACAGAGTGAGACTCTGTCTCAAAAAAAAAAAAAAAAAAAAAAAAAAACGAAAGAAAGAAAGGCAGTGGGGTGGAGGCACGGAAGCCATAGCACAAAACTGAAGTGAAATCTCGAGAGACTAGCTGGCCAGAGGGCCTTGCTCAGGACCTGGCAAGATACATTGAGTCTCAAGGTTGCAGATGGCAGGACTCTGCCAGGTGACCTCAGCACCCCGAGGCTCTCATGGGATGCAGTCATCTTTGGCTGGGTGTTCAGACAGCGAGAATCCTACCCATTTTTCTCCTTCTCGCTTCCAGAATCGTTTCTTTCTTCCTGGCCCCCCTGGTCATGCCTCCAGCCCAGTTAATGCAGACTGATCCCAGCGGGCTCTGCAGCACTGGGCTTTGCTCCCGACGACCCTGCCAGTCTGCGGTTTTCAAACTAATCTTTATTAAGCGCCTCCTTCCTTGTATCCTTCTCTTGCTAATAAAGAAAATAACAGGCTCCTTTGTGAGCGGAAATGTCACAGAAGCACTCTAATAATCCCAGCGCCTTTTATCCTGGTATATTCTCTGGAATAAGTTGTTTATCTCCCCAGTTCCAAAGCTGACATCAAATTTATTGCCAGCTAGGATTTATGGAGTTTAATAAAGGTGTTTCTTGGGTTCATCTCAGTTGAATCTATTATAACTATTTCTCTCTATAAAAAGTCATCATCTTGCTTTGTCCTGTACATTTGAACAAGAGTCTATATATATTTTTTAATATTTAAAAGACATACCCAATACTAACAGTTTTTTTTTCAAAACTGTTCTGTGCATGGATCAAAGTTCATTCTTCAGTTTTTGTTCCTCTGAAACTAATTTATTTAAAGTACAGACTTTTATTCTGTTTTTCTATTTCTCCTCTTTTTTTCTCATCTACTTCATCTTCCTGGAAAAATTGCTTGAGGATATCTTCATGATGTTATATATACATTTTTATGATCCTTTTTGTCTAAAGAATATTATACGATTTCTCCAAACTTTATGGGATTGAGTTAGTAGCTAATGCCTAAGCAAAATTGGTCCTGTACATGAAGGGTGTTTCTTTGTGTTGTTTTCCTTGGGCTTGGAGAGCAGCTTGTGGGCTTTGCCCTTACTTGGACAGTGGGGCTGTGATGTGTGTGTTGTGTGCTCGTCCCCTTCCTCCATTTGCAACAGCAGCAACTGTTATGAGGATCCATCCAACAGATACAGGGAAGGATAGAGGGAAGGATACAGGGAAGGAGGCGCTTAATAAAGATTAGTTTGCAAACCACAGACTGGCAGGGTCGTCGGGAGCAAAGCCCAGTGCTGCAGAGCCCGCTGGGATCAGTCTGCATTAACTGGGCTGGAGGCATGACCATGGGGCCGGGAAGAAAGAAACGATTCTGGAAACATTGAGGAGGAGAAAAATGGGTAGGATTCTCGCTGTCTGAATACCCAGCCAAAGATGACCGCATCCCATGAGAGCCTCGGGGTGCTGAGGCCACCTGGTGGATTCCTGCCATCTGCAACCTTGAGACTCTCAATGTATCTTGCCGGGTCCTGAGCAAGGCCCTCTGGCCAGCTAATCTCTCGGGATTTCACTTCAGTTTTGTGCTATGGCTTCCGTGCCTCCACCCCACTGCCTGCCTACCTGCCTTCCTTTTCTTTTCTTTTCTTTTCTTTTCTTTTCTTTTCGAGACAGAGTCTCACTCTGTTGCCCGGGCTAGTGTGTGGTGGCATCGGCTTAGCTCACAGCAACCTCAAACTCCACCCAAGCAACCAAACCACTTCCTGGCTTGTATCTTTCCTCTCTTCACTTCAACTCTTGCAAAATGGTGAGACTGCACTTCCCTCTGTGTGCGGATGAGAGCGGAGGAGGTTCCTAGGGAGGAAAGCACATGAGGCAAGAACTACCTGGATGCTGCCAGCTCCGACTGCACCTTCCAGTAAAGCTCCAGGGAAGACCCAGTGTCTACTCGGAGGACAAAGCAAGCCAGAAGGGACCACAGCCACCAGCTTGCTACTCTGTGACCCTTTCCCATCAGCGCTGTCTAGGATAGCGGGCCAATGTCCGGTCCTCAGACGAGAGCTGATCAGAACATCAGCACCCCCGTCCCTTCTTGGAGATTAAGTGAGGAGGGAGGAGTGAAGCGATTTTGGTCTGAACAAGTGTTTCCTTTTCATTTGGGAGCTAAAAGCTGGAAGAACTGACATCTGTGAGGACTGGGAGATGGGTCTAGGCAAGCCTGTGCGTGAGGGGTGACAGGAGGGTAGGCATTTCCTTATGAATGAGGCTCATCAGACACAAGAAAAAAATAACAACTGCACTCTCCTTTTAGGAAAAAAACTTGGCTATACCTTCAACAATCGGAACTTTCACAACGTGTCTCTGGGACAGGGCCAGGAGGTAGTGGCGGAGGCTGCGCTCGACCTCGCTGCCAAGAAGGGTCACTGGGTTATTCTGCAGGTACGGCCCTCCGCCCTGATCTGGTCTTTCTTCCCCCGCACCTGCTGGGCTTCATCCCACAGTCTCTGGGCTTCTCAGTCCACCCTCGCCTTCACCTGTCCTTCCACACCCCTGTCCCCTTCACACCCTAATCTCTCCTTCCGGTTCTCCCCACGCAGGCGCTCTCTTCCCTGCGCCACCTCTAGTCGCTCTTCTCCTCCCTGCTCACCTGCTCTGCCACTGTCTCTAGTCTACACAGCTCTGCCCACAAAAGGGGGCAGATTCCCATTCTGTGCACGTATAGCAAGTTGGCATTTAATCGAAGGCCGTGGCAGCCGGATTCTTTCCTGTGAATTTTGTGGACACTTCCTCTGTTGTCCCTTTATATTGTGCTACGTGTCATATGCCCTTCGTCACACACGTGACTAGGATGTGCAAACAGCCTTAGCCTCTTCGTTGGGAGTTCACACTGGTGTTTGGAAATCTGGAACCCCTACTACTAGTAATTTCATCAGACGGTGGCCAGGGAAAAGGCCACCTCTCTTCTATCACGGCCTGTCCTCTTAATCCTTTTTCGTACAACATGTGTGGATGCTGGAGCAGAATATTCTGCAGTCACCTCTATTACAGCTCCAGGGCTGTGTTGACAGGATTGTTATGTGGCTGCATTCTTCATTAAATTTCCTTAGGAAGAGAGATGCTCCTTATTTACCTTTGGCCACCCAGCCCACCGCCTTGAACATAGTGAACACCAAAACAAAATCCTGGTGGGTGAAAGAATCAATGAAGAAATTAAAGAAAGAATAAATGGGGCCGGGCGCGGTGGCTCACGCCTGTAATCCTAGCACTCTGGGAGGCCGAGGCGGGTGGATTGCTCGAGGTCAGGAGTTCGAAACCAGCCTAAGCGAGACCCCGTCTCTACTATAAATAGAAAGAAATTAATTGGCCAACTAATATATATAGAAAAAAAATTAGCCGGGCATGGTGGCACATGCCTGTAGTCCCAGCCACTCGGGAGGCTGAGGCAAGAGGATCGCTTGAGCCCAGGAGTTTGAGGTTGCTGTGAGCTAGCCTGATGCCATGGCACTCACTCTAGCCTGGGCAACAAAGTGAGACTCTGTCTCAAAAAAAAAAAAAAAAAAAAAAAAAAGAATAAATGAAAAAGCCAGTCACTCCCATCCCATCCTGACTTCCATTACCACTATGTCCCCGTCTCCCGATTCACTCACACCACCACATCCTGGGGCTTCATCCTTAATTGTTCCCTTATTTATTCAGAGTCTAGCAACTGAGGCATCTGCCACTCCCTGGGCCTCCTTTTCCAGAAGCAGCGGGAATCTCGGGAGAAAAGATGACGACAGCTAGGGTCCTTGCGTCCTCCCAACTCGGATCAGCACAGGCTGACTTGCCAAGAGACCCCCTTCTGGGATCTAGCGCCTTGGGGAGCCCGGCTGCTCAGCCTGAGTCTGTGGCGTTGCCTCCAACGAGCCCATCCCCCCAGCACCTGCCGGCTGCCCAGGGCACCCAAATCTTGTGCAGTTGTGGCTGCTGAGAGCTCTGAAATACTGAATTCAGAAATTCCTCTTTGATCCCTGATGTTTGGGCATTTTCAAGGGAAATTGTACCAAGCAACCTGGGTGCCTGCCTCTCCCCCCACCCAAGGAAGCATTCGAGTGTTGAATAGATATAATCTGTCCGAACTGTAAAATGCTAACAGAAACAAAAGGCTCCTGCTGGTTTGTAATATCTCTCTTAGGGATCCTAGCTACCCTGGTTCTAAGAATTCCCTGGTGTACTGAACCAGAGCAGTATTTCCCAGCCTATAAACCTGAGAGATTCACTGGAAAAAAGGAAAAGCCGTTAACAAGTACTTCTTTCAAACTTTGGAAAACCCTGCACACAAATCCCTTTCAGGAAGATTTTCAGCCGGGCACAGCGGCTCGCACCTGTGGTCCCAAGCTACTCAGCAAACTGGGGCAGGAAGATCATTTGAGCCCAGGAGCTGGAGGTTACAATTACCTATGATTGACCCATTGCACTCCAGCCTGGGTGCTAGAGCAAATGATATGGGAGATAGATCCATATCTTAAAAACAAAGAAGAAGAAGAAGATTTTCAATATAGTCATAGGTTAATCATATAGAAATCTTGTTCAATCCGGTACCTCCCAAATTTTGTTGAACACAGATATTCTTTTTTTTTTCTGATTTTATTTTACTTTTTTTTTTATTTTAGCGTATTATGGGGGTACATGTGTTAAGGTTACATATATTGCCCATGCCACCCTTCCCCCTCGAGTAAAAGCTTCAAGCATGTCCATCCCCCAAATGTTGCACATCTTACCCGTTGTGGTTGTATATACCCACCCCCTCCTCCCCCTCCCACCCTCCCGACACCCGATAAATGTTACTCCTATATGTCCACTTAGGTGTTGATCCGTTAATACCAATTTGCTGGTGAGTACATGTGGTGCTGGCTTTTCCATTCTTGAGATATTTCACTTAGTAGAATGGGTTCCAGCTCTATCCAGGAATATACAAGAGGTGCTATATCACCATGAACACAGACCTTCTTTATGGACCTAACATCTATTAACATCCCATGGCATACTTTTGGGAAATACTGCTTGAGGACCCTAGCCCAGACTAGCTAGGGATTGTCTCTTGTGCAAGCTGCCTTCTCAGGACCTGGGCGAGAGAACAAAGCTACTCTTTCCCCCTCCTGTCTGCAGTAGCTGTTGGGTGGGTTTCCCAGGCCCTGCCATATCCCAGCCCATAAACCCAGGGAGGCAGCCTCAGGGATCTCTGAATCCACCCCAGGGCTCTATCCTCAAACAACAGGGGTTCTTTCTCCCAGCCCTGCCC
The DNA here is from genome assembly GCA_008750895.1 of Mirza zaza. Taxonomy (NCBI): domain Eukaryota; kingdom Metazoa; phylum Chordata; class Mammalia; order Primates; family Cheirogaleidae; genus Mirza; species Mirza zaza. The sequence goes on from VSMD01015959.1 coordinate 11,756, forward strand.
CGCCCAGTGGCAGAAGTTAGAGCTCCTGAAGAAGAAGCCAAATTATTCATTTGTGGGTTGCTGGCCATGGCAGCTAACAGGAACCCTGTATCTCTAGGTAGTCTACTAAACTCTCTGCTCCAATAGAGTGACTGTAAGTGAATTCTTTAATTTAGCAAATTTCCATCTCAACAACTACTGATCATACATTGCATTCTGCAACATACAAAGCCCTTTCAAATCCACTACCTTTGGTTATTTGCAGCAATTCTGTGAAATAAGTATGGCAGACGTTATTATTATTTCTCTTTTTACAGAAGAGAAAACAGCACTCAGAGACCAAATTACTGTGGTCCAAGTACTGTGCTCAGTGCTGATCTGTGTATTTAAGGCTCTGCATGCCTACTTCCTCAAATATTTACCAAGGAGCTTTAATCTATCCACTATAATGAAACACATTGCAATGAATCCAAGTGACTATCCTCACTAAAGTGAAAGGTGCATTCTGCAAATTAATGCTGAGAAATAAATGTAGGGTTCGATATGTAGACAGACAGATGGATAAGAATCAGATTTGGGGGAAGGAGAAAGGCTCAAAGACCAAACAGAGAAATTTGGGATTGGAGAAGAGAGGTTTTGTCGTCTTTGAACAGCATAGACTCAGTGTGTTTTAGGAAGATAAGTTTGGCAACAATTAGCAGAATGGTTTGGGGAGGAGGAGAGACAACTCAGGAAAGCTAGCTAGAAGGAATTTAAATCAGTGCCTTTCAAATTTTAACGTGCATACGAATTACTGCCCAAGGATCTCGTTAAAATGTGCTGATTCGGTAAGTCTGGGTAGGATCTAAGATTCTGCATTTCTAACTAGCTCCTAGGTAATGCCAGCAATGCTGGTCCATGGGCCCCAGTTTTAACTATCAAGAGTTCAAACAATCTAAGTGTCAGGTAGTAGGGAATTGGACTTGGGGTTTAACCACGTGTTAGATTCTTAAATTGTGGGGATTTGTTAGAAATGCAAATTCTCAGGCCTCACCCTAGACCTGCCAAATCTGAAATTCTGGGCTTGAGGGACAAAGGAATCTGCGTTTTTAAAAAGCCCATCAAGTAATTCTTATGCACAATCAAGAGCACTAGCTGGAAAATCTTAGTATATCAAGGGATAGAGTTTGATTGCAAGACTCTGTGATTTAAGACATTTCTGCCACTAAAAAGCATTCAGTTGCACAATAGCCTGAGTGCATGTAATGCTATTGAACTGCATAATCAAAAGGGATTGAGATAGTAAATTTTATGGAATGCCTACCTTATCACAAGTTTTAAAAAATTATTTGATGCGAAGACCACGCTCCCCCTCTGGCTGCCTTCCTGATAACTGGTTACTACTAACAGAGCTAAGCAGATGCCTGCATGGGGGTCTTCCCTTCCCAGCAGAATATCCATCTGGTGGCCAAGTGGCTCAGCACCCTGGAGAAGAAGCTGGAGGAGCACAGTGAGAACAGCCACCCAGAGTTCAGGGTCTTCATCAGTGCAGAGCCGGCACCCTGCCCCGAGGGCCACATCATCCCGCAGGGCATCCTGGAGAACTCCATTAAGATCACCAACGAGCCCCCCACGGGCATGCACGCCAACCTGCACAAGGCCCTGGACAACTTCACTCAGGTACTGTCCTGAGGGGGAGGGGGAGGAGAGCGCCCCTCTTGCAAAAGAGCAGACACGAATGGGGTGGGAAGCGTGCAACTCAGCGGGTACTGGGGTGCCAGCCACTGGGCTACGGGGCAATGCCAGCAGGGAGAAATGCATTCCCTCTGCGGATGACCTCCAGCCGGTGCCCACTCAGGACAACCCCACTCTCCACTGCCAGGTACACCTGGGGGTGGGTCACGCTTAGGGCCTTTCTTTGACAAGAAGAATGGGAGAACTTTCTCCCGAGTCTACTGTTAACTAATATTCCAAGATAGAGAAGGCCACGTTACTGAAACCCTAATACTGAGTCCCGTGCTGATCAGCTAAGCATGCTATCTTCAGGTGCAGGGGGATGACACCACTTGACATCTGCATGACTCTTGAGTATCAAGGGTTCAAATAATCCAGGTGTGAGACAGTTGGGAATTGGACTGGGATATAACTGCGCGTTAGACTGTACAAGTGTGACCCGAAGACCAGCAGGACCTGGGAACATGTTAGAAATGCGAGTTCTCAGGTACCACCTGAGACCTGCTGAATCTGAAACTCTGGGGTGGCACCTAGAAATCTGTGTTTTAAGGAGCCCCACAGGTGAGTTTAATGCACAGGCAAGTTTGAGAACCCTGCGCTCCAGAGAGACCCAGAATATCAAAGCATAGGGTTCAAATGCAGGCAACTATGTTCCTTGAAATTTCCACTACTGGGAGTTCTGACTCGTATTGTGGAGTGTTTATTTATGGCCAAGTCCGTGCCCATGGTGGCTGACGACATTTATGAGGTTGCACCAGCCAGCTCTGCAACTCAGGCCTCTTCCATCTTCTCAGGAAGGTCCCATTTCTTGTGGCTTCTCCCTTGGGCGTTCCACCTTCCTGGGGAAGGGGAGTACACAAAGGCATGAATATCAGGGGGGTGGGGGCCCAGGGGATCACCTTAAAATCCATCCACCACACCGGGCCTTGGTGGAATCTAAGGGGCAGGTTCTAGAAGTGGTTGGGGAGATTTTCTTGTCTACAGTCATCTTTTAATAGCACCAATGGGTCTCTCTCTGGTATCACAGAGCTGGTGCTAACACTCACAAGTCCCAGGTGGGTTACCTATGTAACTTGAAACCAGCCATCCAACAGGAAGCTGTGCCAGCTAGCCCAGCAAAAACCTTTGGGGCCTGGATTAAACTTAGATGAAAGGGCACGTGGCAGTCAGAGACTCCAAAGATTTTACTGACTGCATCATACCCTCATAGGGTAGGACTCATGCAGCCCAGCTTGGAGAGGGGAGCTTCTACAAGGATTTGAGAAGCAAAACACATGTAGTCACCTTTTCCACGCCCCTTCCCAACCCACCTCCAAAGCCCACGTGTCATCTGTAACAGAGAATGGGTGAACGTTACCAAGAGACTCAGGATATTTTAGCTTGAAGTTTCTGCTAAAAAAATACCTACCCATTGTGGAGTGGAAGGTGGGGCAGGCTCTTGTCCAAGGCCATCTCCTTTTCTTCCTTCTTTCTAGGCCTCCTCCAATCCGCCTTGACTAAACTCTTAGGTATTCTTACCAGAGGCCGACACTTTTACATTTTCTGCGTTTCATATTCCAGGTGGGGAAGACATACATTCTTAAGTTTTAAATCTACAGACTTCTTTGCAGGAAGCTGTAGCTGGTTTCATGCAGACACTTCTGCCTTTAAAAGACACTGGGTGGCACAATAATGTGAGTGCACGTAATGCCACTGAACTGTACACTTAACAATGGTGAAGATCATAAGTTTTGTGTTATTTTACCACCATTTTTAAAAATTAAAAGTGGAAAAAAAGGCATTAGGATGCAGTGAGTCGGCTCTGTTAAAGTCTCAAGGGGTACACCATCCTCGGCTTTTGCCTTGGTGGTCTTGGGTAGAGTCAGAGGAAAGGAGCAGGTGCCACACATGCTGTGTCTCCTGATAGTTGACACTGGGCCCCAGTAGGATTATGATCGTGCATAGCCACACCTGGCTTCGTCTTCTCAGCGTCCTCCTGGGCCGTTGTTCTTGGGCTTATCTCCTTGCAAGTCTGATGTCCGATCTTGGCCATGGGGTACCGGGGAAACATATCCCAGAGCTGACGGCTTTTCCTGGTTATTCCATCCCTGCCACGGTTGGTTCTTCCACCATTCATGGCCACGCTCAGCACCTTGTTCTAAGAAAGAGTGACGGACTTACGCGTATATTCACTGTCTGTGAGAGTTTGAACCGCCCCGTTCTCCTGCACACGCACCCTGGCACGGCAGCCCGCGGAACACCCCACGCTCAGCCTGCTCCTTCAGAGCCCATCACAGCCACTTAAGGGACAAACTGCAGAACGGGGCTCTTTCTAATCCCTGCTTCCCTGAATGCTGTGCTGTTCGGGGATGATTATTTTATTCCGGCTTGTGTTTGACTGTGCCACTGTCAGCCGGTTTTGGCATCTTAACATATGATTTCTTGTCTTTGTGCGTAAAGGCATTTTTCAGCAGGACTCTGATTTTCCCAAATGTGTAAGAAGCAACACACGAAGCATCCTGCATGTCTGTAGAGCACAGCTCCATGCAGAACCCAGTTTTGAGATTCTTGCTTGCACAAGGCGATGCCCTTGGCCTCTGCACCACCTCTGACCTTTCACATCCATGCCTCTGTGGCGACAAAAGCATTATAGGTTCCCCACAGACCCAGAGAGAGAGAGACAGAGAGAGACTCTGTCGCGGGTTCTCCATGGAAAAGCCAGATGCCCCAGAAGCTCCGTCTGTCCTATTTCCTCTGGCTCTCTCATGCATGTGAGCAAGCCTGAGAGCAAGTCCCAGAAGAAAAGCCAGGACTGAACGCAGTGCAATCTGTGTGAGCTTCGAGACGGCCTCTCTGGGGCTCCAGCCTCAACATCTTGCTTGATCCTGAATAGAGAAAATCTCACTCAAAGGAAATTACTTTTAATTCCATAGAGTCCAGGGGTTCCTTTCCCATCATCCCTTCAAAATGCAGGCTTTCCATCTCCCCGCCATCGTCACCGTCCCCTGAACACCCGCCAAGTACAGCCCCGTCGCCTGCCTCTGAGCCATCCCCTGATCCTCTTTCCTTCCCTGTGTCCCCTCTTTCTCCTCTTCCCCATGCACCACATCCTCTCCCTGGCGTCGTGCTCTGCAGCCAGGACCCCTGGGGACCCTCGTTTCCTCAACTCCGTCTGGTCGCCCCTGCCCAGGTTCGGAGGTGCAGCCGGGATGGGGCAGCGCACAGCACACCTGGGATCCCTGTGACTCCAGCCCCATCCCCCTCATTGCTGCAGTTCCCCTGCAGATAGGCAGTAATCACACCTACGAAGTTTCCACGAGGGGCGAGGAAAGCCTTGCAGGAAGGGAAGATCTTAGAGATGATGCTGCAGGAGTCCCCCTCCCCCTAACCTCCCTGCGCTCGGTGAAAGTAGTATGACACACATGACATTCCTGTGGCCTTCTTCTCTATTTGCTGCGCTAGGAAACCTAATTAGCACATCTGTCTGCCCAAACTTGAGCCACAAACCAAACCCCGTTATGACATGCATCTAAACCTGAACCCAAATTCTAAACCTCTGCAAGCTCCCCTCAAGTCCTGAGCGCAAGCCTGGCCTCGGGGCGAGCTGTGGTCTCACAGCAGCTCAAACCCTGACCGGGGTACACAGTGACGTTCTCCAGCGTGAACCCCAGTGGTCACCCCTCGCTCGGCTGCCCCGTATAGGGGACACTGAAGCCATGCTTTCCTGGCAGGACACCCTGGAGACCTGCTCCCGGGAGATGGAGTTCAAGAGCATCCTCTTCGCTCTGTGCTACTTCCACGCGGTGGTGGCCGAAAGACGCAAGTTTGGGCCCCAGGGCTGGAATCGCTCCTACCCCTTCAACACCGGGGACCTCACCATCTCCGTGAACGTTCTCTACAACTTCCTGGAGGCCAACGCAAAGGTAAAGGGAACAGACATTCAGGGACCAGCCGGGAGGAGGTCAGGAGGGCCACCTCTCAGAAGGAGGACCCACAGGGAGGGAGGGGAGCGTGAGCTGGGGAAGAGTCACACTCTGCACGGGAAGGGTGAGGAAGTGCCAACCCCAGGACCAGCCCAAGGCTGAGATCAGTACAACGATGAGGCCAGAGCCGAGGAGGCTCAGGAAACCAAGCAGTGACCCCTGTCAAGTGTGAGTCGGCCCCTCACAGTTTGTCCCAGGGCCCCCAGACCACCCCTGAGCACCCGCAGCGTGGCAGGTGGGCCGCCAGCCAGCGGGAAGAGACCCCGTGCTCTCCTGATGTCAGTTCCCAATTTCACTAGTCAGCAGTGCAGACCTCCTCTCAGGCACGCAGCTCCTCGCACGGGTGGGGTCTTGCCAAAGTTGAAGAAGAAACCCCATCTCCTTTCTTCGCTGTCTGACGTCTCCATTGCAAAGAAAACTTACATCAACAGTGGATGCTCAGCTGGGCGCGGTGGCTCACGCCTGTAATCCTAGCGCTCCGGGAGGCCGAGGCGGGAGGATCGCTCAAGGTCAGGAGTTTGAGACCAGCCTGAGCAAGAGCGAGGCCCGGCTCTACTAAAAACAGAAAGAAAAGTAATTGGCCAACTAAAAATATATAGAAAAAGTTAGCCAGGCATGGTGGCGCATGCTTGTAGTCCCAGCTACTTGGGAGGCTGAGGCAGGAGGATCACTTGAACCCGAGAGTTTGAGGTTGCTGTGAGCTAGGCTGACACAACAGCACTCTAGCCTGGGCAACAGAGTGAGACTCGGTCTCAAAAAACAAAACAAAATAAAACGGATGCTCTTCAAATTGAGGGAATGTCACACCATCAGGTCATTTTAGTTCATGGGCCAAACATGGCCTCTGCAGGGCCGCCACCTCTTCCTGGTGGGGAAATGAATGGGCCCAGATGTCCCAAGAGATCCTTCAGCCTCCAGCCCGTGGGGCCTGGGAAGCCCCCCACACACACACCGTCCCTTCACTTGCTGGCTTTCCCTGAGTGGCTTCCCTCCCAAAGTTTCACCCCAGTGAACTTGAGCGCTGTTCACTCCAGACTTTCCTAGGAGACAGTTAATTAATCCTAGAATTAATGACAGAAAATTAGAAAAGTGTCCTGGTCCCCACTTCTCTCCCTTTTGACCTTCACCCATTTAAAGGGCTCCTAGGTAGAGTCTGACCTCGCAGATTGTCACAGTTAACGTGACATCACATCATCTATGCAAGGGAGAATGAAGACCAGCAAGACATTGCTCCTGATCTGGGGACACGTCCCATCTGGCAGCTCATGTGCCCCCCACGTGTCGGGCCACCCCACGCCCGTGTGGAGGTCGCCCTTCCTGTCCTTCCCCTGCCCCTCAGGTCCCCTACGATGACTTGCGCTACCTGTTTGGTGAGATCATGTACGGAGGCCATATCACAGATGACTGGGACAGGAGACTCTGCAGAACCTATCTGGAGGAATTTGTCAAACCAGAGATGTTAGAGGGAGAGCTGGCCCTGGCCCCCGGGTTCCCGCTCCCAGGCAACTTGGACTATGCGGGTTACCATCAGGTGAGGCTCGCTCTTTGCTGTGACAGGTGACGGTGCTCACATCCCTTCCTGAACAGCCGAATGCTCGCGTCGGGGACGGTGGCTCAGACAGCTGGGCTTGTGTCAAGTTTGGTCCTCTGCCCCAAGCTTGCCCTGTTCAACTTGAAAAGCACAGGATTTCTAGCCTCAGATTAATAACAAAATTGAGCCTGTGGAGAGCTTTTTATTCTTGATGTCTATTTAGATAATTCTATTGCTTGCTTTTTTTTTCTACAAATAACATCTGGGGCAGTTATTTTGTTGTTTTCATGGACAAAGCCATTATTAATGGAGCAACATTTCAGGTAAGAAGTTAGCTAACTTTTGGTAAAGTTTATACCAGTGATTCAAACATCTTCAGAAAAACATGATCTTGTGGCCAGATCACTCACCCTTCCCAGTCCCTGTCAACTGCTATGAACACAGGCACACGCCACACACGTATGCCAAGAAAAGTGTTCTCACGGAGGTTTCTCTTACTGTTACTTTGGTTTTTCATGTTACTATTACCACAGCTATTTTTAAAGTATTCATCTTTGCCTAGCTCACCTGCCATGGAAAATATGTTAAAAGATCATTTAAAAGGAAAAAAAAAGCTTTTATTGCTGGGCCTTTGAACATGCCAAGAACTCTTGAATACCAAGCTCAAGGGAAATGCTGGTCATAGGGATATTAACTATAAGCTTTAAAATAATATTTTTTAATTCATAAAACTTAAGAAGTTAAGTCACAAAAGGCATTTCATCCAGGAAAACTGGACCTATGAGAAGAAGTTAAAAACAATGAGAGTGTTTAAGGAAAGTAAGAGGAATTTTTTTTAACGCCATCACCAAAGGCTTCAAGGCCAGGAAAGTTGTGCAAGAGCACCCCCTAGTGTCCACAGGGTAATTTGACAAGAGGCTGGAACAGGTGACAGGCAAAGTGAGAGGAACCCTCTAAGCAGGGCTGTTCTCTTATCCACAAAAAGGTGGTTTGCACACTTCCAGATGACTGAGGTCAGCTGTTCTTTCTTAATACCCCTCTTTGTATGGCAGTTAACAGATGGTTATAGGGCATCTACGAAGAACTGAGGCGTGTGCTAAGTACTGGAGGAAATACAAAAATTAAACATGCAAATTTGCCTTTGAGGAATGGGCGATCTTTTACTTAGACTAGATGTTAATAATACCAAGAGATCACCAAAATCATATTAGGAAAACAATCATAATAGGAGCTATTTTCCCTATTATGGGGGCTATTTTCCCTATTTGGGGGCTATTTTCCCACCATCATAAAAGGAATTGTGAAGGAATACTCCAAACATTTGGAGAAGAGAGTGAGCCTTACATGCTGGGGAGGCTGTTTGAGGTATGGCAGGCTGTGGCCACTAGCACCGACCATGGAGAAGTACTGTTTGGGTGACACACTGCTTGAAAAAGTTTTAATGCAAACGTATTTGATCAGGGGCAGTCTGCAAGTGCACCTCACTCGCCCTACAGGCCCCCTCGAATGTGTGTTTTGTGTGCACAGCCCCTTTATGTGTCTAGGTTTGTCGGCCCTCATTTAGATAAACAGAGGAGAGAAAAAGGAATTTAAGGGGGAGAGGCCTGGGATGTCCTCCTCGTCTAGCAGGGAACCACGGGAAGAGGTGGGAATGCAGACGGATAAAGTTGTCTAAGCTTCCCAGAAAAAAAAAACAACAAAGAATGGCATGATGAACATAGACGCTTTGGGAAACTGGCCTGGCCTGCGGGAACAGATGGTGTGCACTGGCAGGGGCACGAGTAGGTGGAGAGCAGGCTGAGGTCCACCAGGGTGGGTGACCAGTGTCCCCTTGAGGGCCACAGTGCCTGGGGCCAGTGCCACCGACTGCCCCGCAGAGGGCCAGCCGGGTGGGAGGCGGGAGGCACGTCTCGGTCTCTTTCTAACTGCGCTTGCCCCGGATTCTCAGTACATCGACGCCCAGCTGCCGCCAGAGTCGCCCTACCTGTACGGCCTCCACCCGAACGCGGAGATTGGCTTCCTGGCCCAGACCTCGGAGAAGCTCTTCCGCACCGTGCTGGAGCTGCAGCCGCAGGACGGCCAGGCCGGAGACGGAGCCGGGGCCACGAGAGAAGAAAAGGTGCGTGGTGGGGGCTGCCTGCCGGCCTTCCGGGGCGCCGGGGGGTGCAGGTAGACAGGCTTCTCCTCCTGCCCCGCGGGCAGCACCCGGCACAGACGTCCGCAGGCACAGCCTGCCCCTCGCCTCGACAGCCCCTCCCCCTCCCCCATCTGGTAAAATCACAGGACGTCCCTGACGTTGGGCTTGGCAGTTTTCTTTGCCGGTCCGCCCAAGTCGGTTTGTACTCAGTTTGTCAGCCGCAGCGAAAAGGGCAGGGCTGACGATGGTGGCTTGGGAACCTTGACATGGACTTCACGATTCCTTGGCGAACTAGTAACGCCGGGTGGGGAGCAGCCCCCAGGCACCTGTACCCCCAATCCACCAACTACACGTCCGTGTGGAGGACACTCCTCTAAGACGAGCGTGCCTCCTCTCCGTGCCGATGACTTCCAGTTGGAGTCCCTGAGCACACAGCTGCGTCCTGGGCCACTAAGCACAGCACTTCCTACGGTCTTAGGGAGGGGAGGGGGACGAAGGAGTAGCAAGGCGGACTGGGGTGACGCGTGGATCTCGGGACAACTCAAGGCAATCTGGGTCTCTGTTCCTGCTGCGGGGGTAGCTGAGGGCAGGCAAGGAGTGGGCCACCAACACGAAGCCAAGACAAGCAAATGCAACTGCGGAAGATGGACTTCTGCCAGCCACATCCGCCCTGACGTACATACCGCCCAGCTTCCTGTCACGGAGATGCCACTGAGCTCAGGAGGAGACATTCTTGGGAGAATAAGGGTCAGGAAGGCTGGGAGGTGACCAGACTTTTAGGCTCTAGGGGCTGATTTTAGGAAAGCAAACTGACTGATACTAAAGGAGTTGGACTTTTGTTTAAAGGTATGGAATAATAGTGCGCCACAAGCAGTTCTCACACTCTAATGTGCCTAAGAATGAGCTAGAGAGCTTGAGATTCTGATTCCGAGGCCTTGGGTCAGGCCCTGGCATTGACCACCCAGTGATTGTGAGGAGGTGAGCACACTTCGAGAAAGCTGCTTCAAATCACACTCCTCAGCCTGTTCCGCTATCTGATGAACAAGATGTGATTTGGGAATGAAGGGAAGAATACAAACCAGGCACAATGAAAAACATCCCGAGCTCTAAAAATGAAAAAGCCTGGGACTATATAAGTAATAGACTTAGGAATCTTCAGTCAAGGTTCAAAGAAGGCCGGGCGCGGTGTTATCCCAGCACTTTGGGAGGCCAAGGCAAGAGACTCGCTTGAGGCCAAGAGTTCAAGACCAGCCTGAGCAACCTAGCAAGACCCCATATGTACAAAAAATTAAAAATACTTTGAACCAAAAAGGTTCAAAGAAGCTTCTAACTCTGATCATTTCCTCACTCTCTCCCCCAGGTAACTCAAGAAATGGTGCATATGTGTGTGTGTGTGTGTGTGTGTGTGTTTCAGAAATGATATGAACTGTGATCAGCTACTTGTCATGCATGGTGCTGTGTGGGACAAGTGTGCAGGTCACTGGGTGCATGTCCACCCGTGTAGTGTCTCAGTTCTCACCCATGGTGGTGTTTCTCACATGGTCCACATGTTCCGATGAGCTGTGTGCTTCTCATCCACATCGCAGCTCAAGAGGAGGGGCAAAGGGCCAAAGCCCAGAGAGAGCATCTTGTCAGTAGCAAATGCCCGAGAGGTTGCCCACTCCACACACACTCACAAAGTCTTGAGAGAAAGAGAGAGAAGGAAGGCAGGCATGAGAGATACATGGGTGGGTGGGTGATGGGTGGCTAATTGATGGATGGGTGGGTGTTAGAGAGATAGAGTTATATGCACTGAAGGACATCTTCGGGGAAATGAAAAAATGTAATGGTTTAAGAGTATTTCCCCCCTTTTGGGGGAAGAGTCAAGACTGTGGAAAGATTTGCTTCTCGTATCTTATGTATCTGAAATGTTTGGATTTTTCTGGCTAGCAGGTATTACTTTTCCAAAAAGACAAAAAAAGCAGAGGTGTTTGCTTATGGAAGGAGAGTGGACCAGATCCCTGGGTACCCTCTCCTCCCATCTAAAGGGGCCTCTGGGTTCCCCGAGCAAAAGAAGGTCCTGTGTGTGTGTGGACCTGCCCCTTCCTTTCAGCCCTCGCCCTGCAGGCCCCAAACCCTTCAGAACCCGATTGGAGACAGAATGGAACGGTGCACCCCACATCCTGTGCATTTTGGAACAACAACCCCAGACTATCTTTTCATCTCCTCGTCAATAATGTCCAAATGGAAGCTCACTGATATAGGACTGTTTCTTCAAATTCTGCTCCAGACACAGAAATATGATATAATTTTAGCCATTTGTCTTTCACCCCAGCAGCAGCTCACAGGTGCCATTAAAATTCCATTCCAGTTTTTGCTATGACAGCACCAAAGACCCATTTGTGACAGGGCGATGGGTTTTTAGTCTCTCTTTTCTAACCTCAGCTCTTTTCCTAGAGAATGTTATTGTATGTGAACAATACCAGGCAGGGTGAATATTTCTCATCCTTCACCCGTATACAGTTCTTTATAGCTTTCCGACACCACCACGCTCATCAGCTCATTTTTGATTTGATCGTTGCATCAACTCTGGGAGTTGGGGAAGAGGGAGCAGGAAGAGAAAGACACTCTCTTGGAGATTGTTGCAGTTGAGAAAATTGAGGCCTAAGTGACTCGCTCATGTTCACACAGGGAACGCATCGCAGAATTGTGTTAACTCGGTCAAAGCGCCTTGGTTGCAAGGGATAGACACCCATTTAGCTGAAGTAGGCAAGAAATATCTCACCAAATCAAAGGACTCAACCTAAGAAAGGACAAACACTACAGTGGCTCTGCAGTCCCAGGGAGGAAGAAGCATGGACGGTCATTTCCAGCACCTCCACCCTGCCCGGGGCTCCCTGGATTCCAGGCAGGAGATTCAATTTTTTGTACGCCTGGGAAAGAAAGTCTGATCGGCCTGACTTGGGTCCGGGTAGGCTGGCCCTATGGACTGTCCCCCAAAACAATGGGGAAGGGGTGATTTCGTAAAGAGACAGGGACCTGTTCCTGGAAGAAGGGGGACGAGGTGGTGACAGACAAAATCAGCAGAGCTCAGCCCTCTGGATGCTGCACAGGGCTGGTGCTCACTGCCTCCCTCCCCCCTTCCCCAGTCTGCTGGCCACGTGCTCTATCATGCCTGCGTTTGTCTCATTTTTCTTTCTCTGCTGACAGACCTCCTGGGCTCACTCATTTGCTCCACAATGGCAGACTCAGCCCCCAAGTGCTGGCCCTGAATGGACTCAGAATCCCCGAGCCTCAATTCCAATTTCCTGGGACAGAGACCCTGGTTGTTCTAGCTCCCCTGGTCTAATTAGCTGCTGGGTTGTGTGGGCAAAGGAATCGTGGGGTGGAAGAGGAGGTTTGCAAGATAGATGGGTGCGCTTCTTCCAGAACTGAAAGATGAAAACCGTGGTATTGCCTCACAGAAACTCAGAACCGAGTGTGTGCGTGGAGAGACAGACACGGATAGGGACATAGATGGAAACAGACATGCTCGTCACCGGCGCTCACCACTCCAGCTGCACAAGGCCCACGAGGGCTGTCTTCCCAGTTTATTCCAGTGGCTACCTGGGTCGGCCTTGGCGTGTTTCAACTCTCAGTTCTCAGAGAGGCATCTGGGTGCCTCTCATTCAGCTGGCCACACGAGTGACAGGGAGCGGTCGCCCTGCGGGCCGTCCTAACCCTGACCTCGCTGCCCCAGGCGACAGGACGGCCAGACGGTGTGGGCAGCCAGGGGTGGGGGCTAGGGGGGGCAGCAGGAGAGGGCGACGGGCACCTCCAGCCCCACCCTGCAGCAGGATGGAGTGTTCTGGAGAAGACAGCCCCTTCTTAACCCTGGGTTTCCTGCTGTGGGCAGGTCAAGGCCCTTCTGGAGGAAATGCTGGAGCGGGTGACCGACGAGTTCAACCTGCCAGAGCTGATGGCCAGAGTGGAGGAGCGCACGCCCTACGCCGTGGTGGCCTTCCAGGAGTGCGAGCGGATGAACGTCCTCACCAGAGAGATCCGGCGCTCACTGAGGCAGCTGGACCTCGGCTTAAAGGTGACCGAGGTCTTGGCGGGCCGGGAAGGACATTGCCATAGGACACCGCTGGACCCCCACGGGGAAGGGGGAACACCAGGGGACCTGGGAGCTGAGGGCAGCTGTCCTCCAGCATCCTAAATGCCCAAAAAACCTTACTGCCCAGAAATTGCGTCTGGCCATGAGGTTGTCTGAAAACACCAAGATACCGCCCAATCTCTGACATTTCGGCAAGGGAAGGGTCTATCTGCTATTTCCACTGCCCACGACCTGAGTGAGTTTCCATTATTCCCCGTGAGCTGCTGTAAGCGCTTTGCACAGAGCCTGGCATTGCCGTTCCCCTGGAGGACAGGTTAGTGGGGACTTGCTGCCTTTAGGAGCTGACAAAGGTGACTGCCTCCGTTTGCACCCGTGTGTTTATTAAAGGAATCATAATCCCAGCAGGAGGCAAAGTGAGAACCCGGTTTTGTAGCTGGTGGTGAGCGCCCAGACAAGGGCTGGAAGTCCAGGTGTGGAACAAGCTGGTGCCTTTGTGTCTGGCTCTTGGGGTTATACAAGGGTCACGTACCCACAGGGAGAACAATGCGGGTTTTTTTTAGCATGTCGTCACACAGAGACGATGAAACAGACTGCAAAGCCTAGGTCAGTGGGGGGGGGGGGCGGTGTGGTTTAATCTCTTAATTTCCTTTCTCCCCCAGCCCCACCCCAGTATGGGTAGGGGGAGTAAGAAGGAAGGAGAGGCAGGAAGGGGACATTGAAGACTGACAGTGTTTGGAAATGTTTCCAAAATCTGTGCCAGCTCGTAATCAAATGGAGTACAAAATTCCGCAGAGCAATCGCAAACGTCACCAAGGACTGTGCCTGTCGTGTCGCGCGGTGCAGCCCGGTGACCGTGGCGCGCAGGTACGTGCTAGCGATTGTCGCGCGTAGGTTTGCCAGCTCTCGGCATGGAACCCACGCAACGTGCAGCCCATTTGCGACTTCAGATGCATTCGCTCATTTTCCTTCCGAGAGCCTTCTGTGTCGTGCGTCGCAGCGCGTGTCTGGGCAGAGATGAAGCGTTGGAGGGGGGTTGGGGGCGTTTCTCTTTCCTCTGTCTGGTCCCAGCGGTGCAGATTGATGAGCTCCTCGGGCGCCACTCGGCGGCGCTGCATGCCGGCGCGTGCAGAGGAGACAGGGAGGGGAGCCTTCCCCTCCAGAAGGACAGTCTTGTGGGATCGTCATGCAGAGTGGGATTAATTAAGTGCCACACGGAGAGATGCCAGAGGAGAAAGGAGAAATAAGTGCTGTATGTGGAATAAGGAAAGGCCTCAAGCAAAAGTGCATTGTGGGGGCGGGGGCCTGGAGGAAGGGTAGGATTGCAGCAGGTGACCTGGGGGGGGGCGCGGAGGAAGCTTCTAGACACACAGAGCAGAGGAGCCCAAAGCCCATTCCAAGAGTCGACCTGCTTTGGCTGGAGCCAAAGGTCCACCCAGGCAAGCTTCCAGGCAAGCAAGAATAATAGGGCGAACTTCCAACAGGTGACAGACCCAGAAGCAGCCAGGACCTTTTTCTCTCGGTCCCTCTGTGAGCTGGAGGACAGAGCAATCTCCATGCAAATCTGCTGTCCTGTCAAAATCCAGTCTCATGAGGACGGTCCCCCATGCTGGCCTGGGCATCGGACTCTCTGGAGGTTGGATCACAATTCGTGTTCCCATGTCCACCCTCCTGTCATACAGCCTCTGCAGATGGGGCCTGGAAATCCACAACTGTAACCAGCAGCTGGGCCCTTCTTGGGACGAGTCAAGCTTGGGAAGCACAGCACGAAGGCAAGTAGGTGGAATAAAACGCTGGACAAAGGTATTCGTGGCCAGAGCAAGGTGCAAAGGAGGTGGCAGCAGAGTGCAGAGAAGGGGGCATTTTGAAGGCGAGGGAAGGGATGAAGCTGAGCTGGCCGGAGATGGGACTAGGAGAGGGGACGGCCAAAGGGGGGCCTTGGTCAGGAGGGGCTCACAGGATGGTCTGGCCCGTGAGCGAGGGGCAGAGGCCGGCGTGTGGCAGTGTCTGTTCAAAGAAGCAGCGAGAACTTCAGCTCCAAGCTGCCCCCAGCACGTGTGGGAGGTGTGCTGGGCTCTGCCGACCAGCTTACCTGGCAGGGGCAGGGAGGAGAGAGGAAATTCTGCTTGAGGTTGTCAACGCAAAAGAACCCATACTCTGTAAAATAATTTCAAGAGGTTTATTCCGAATCGAATATGTGTGGCCACAGCCCAGAGAGCCACGCCCAAGAAGCCTTGAGCAAGTGGTCTCATCGAGGTTGGGTTACAGTTTGTTTTTCATTTCAAAATATTAAGGGTGTACAAATGTTTTGTTACATGGGTTGCTTTTATACTGCTTGAGTCCCAGCTATAAGTGTGCCCGTCACCCAAATAGTGTTCACTGTACCCATTAGGTAGGTTTTCCCGCTCTCCTCCTACTCCCCCACCCCCTGTGGATTTCTACCAAGTTATACTTCCCTCTGTGCAAGTGTGTGCTCATCAGTTACTGCCAACAGTGAGTACGTGTGGTGTTTGTTTTTCCATTCTTGGCTTGGTGTTACAGTTTTCAAGGAGACAGGAATAGTATGTGAAGTCACAAATCAATGCATGGAAGGCATACTTTGCCCTGAAGACGCAGAACATCTAGAAGGGGGGCATTACAAGTTACAGGTGGGTTTAAAGAGTCTTTATTTGTAATTAGTTAGAGTAATGAAGATTTGTCTAAAGGCTTGGAATGTTTTAAGTTAAGGACTAGAGTGAGCTATTAAGTAAATTGAGGACCT
This sequence comes from Mirza zaza, assembly GCA_008750895.1. NCBI lineage: Eukaryota > Metazoa > Chordata > Mammalia > Primates > Cheirogaleidae > Mirza > Mirza zaza. Next base: position 27,911 of record VSMD01015959.1, read on the forward strand.
GCAGCTGTGGTTTAAGCTCTGCCTTGCACAGCCTTAGGCCTGTTAACAAGTTAGGAAGGACATCTCCAACAAGACAGGGGGCGTGAGGAGCCGGGTCTGACTTCCCTTCTCCTGGCAACTCAGCTGTAGGGTATTTCTGGGACCCCTTGTGGCCAAAAGGGGGTCCATTCATTTGGCTTGTGGACTTAAGATTTATTTGTGTTCACAAGGTTTTTCTTCTTTATTTCTTTATTTTTTTCTTCTTTATTTATCTCTTTAACAGTCACTTTAGAGTTCAGGGACTGTTTCAGGTCGAGCATAGGAAGACACAGGGCAACTCTTGTTCTCCAACACGTTGACCAGGCAAACCCAAATGCTCTGCCCAGACTGGGCACTGAAGTTAGAAAATGCCTAGCTTTTAAGTCAGTAAGTCAACACTCTTAGCATTAATGCTAAAGAAATCTTCATTCACAGTAATTCATAATTAGCTAGATGGGAGGCCGTAATGTCTGCCCCAAAAGTGTTAGATGAACTAAGAGGCCCTGAGGACTATGGGAGCTCAGAGCACACAGCAGTAGGAGGGGAGGGCAGTCACCTGGGGAAGGCCAGACGGCCACAAACCTGTCCCCACAGAGAGGGATTCCTATGGGAATTCACCACAGTCAGACATCTATCTAGCTCTCAGCCTGACACGATGAAGAACCAGGTCCTGTGAGCATCCCAGAGCTGATGGGCAGGGTACTGACCCCCACTAACCAAAGGCACAAAAGCCTGATGTACAAAATCCCCAAAGGCCAATTTATTCTTTTACGATAACAACTAGGTATAACTTTCAAAGGGCCATATACTGATAGCATAGTTCCCAGAAAATTCTCTGCCTATGTAGGAAAACTATATAAAAACCCAGATTCTTAGATTTGTACCATCCAACACAGTAGCTCTAATGACAGGTGGCTATCGAGCCTTGAAATGTGGGTAGCCCAAATTGAGATGTGCTGTAAGCATAAATTACATGCCAGAATTCAAAGACATAAGACTCAAAAATGTAAAATATGCCATTAGTAATTGTATATTGGAGATACAATATTTGGTATTTTACATATATTTATTTAGTTAAGTAAAATATAAAAATTAAGTATACCATTTTCTTTTTACTTTTTTAAATGTGGATACCAGAAAATTTTAAAGGACTCGTGTGGCTCAAATTTGTGGTTTGCTTTATATTTCATTTGGGCGGTGCATATCGTAGATGGAGTCATGCCCAGACCAGAGTCTGGGTGGGGCTGGGAACTATTTTTTGTTACTGAAATGTCTAATGGCATCAAGCTTTTTTTCCTGTGCTTCAGTGACTGATTTCCCCTCGTGACTGACAAAATTTGTTTTTAAATATGTGAAGATTGTTAGGGTGGGAGCTCATGGAACAGGTGGAGAAAGAATTCTCAACACAAAAAATCAGGATAGAAAGAAGTAGGAAGTTTATTTTACTTTTCCCAAGAGAAAGTGGGAGAAGGACCCACCATGCAAGGGAAATAAAGGAAGGGTGCTGGATGGAGGACAAGTGGCTTGGGCTGTTTATTGGGGAGTTGTAAAGGGGTAGAGACAAATTGATTGCCGTAGACTGATTAGCAGGAGACAGCTGTGAGATGTTCCTTCTTTCTTCTCCTGGAGACTGGCTTATCACTGCAGTCTGGTGACTGGTCTGGCAAATGTAGAGGAAGAAGATTTATACTTCCTTTCTGTCTACTCAGCTCTTTTCCAATACTATAAAAACAGTCTCTTCGGGCTGTTAATTTGTAAAGACAAAGACTTAAGACCCATGTGATTAATCTAAAAGACAGCAAGTTAAGGTACCTGTGGTTAATCTTAGAGACTTCGAGTTTATTTTTCTCTGTTAGTTTATTAGCAAGGCTGTCCTATCAAAGATGTTCAGACTGAAAGTTTGGCTCACCCACTCGAGGATCTATTCCGGCTCTTTACTCAGATGCACTGCGCGTTGACTTAATAGTTCGGGTCTGGAAGGGGAACCACACTTTGGCCCTTTAATCACCCCTCTTGGCCCATATGCCTTTGGCCATCAGGGACTCTATCAGAATACCTCAGTGGACAGGATGCTGTCAACCTCAGCCTGAAAGCCAGACTGGAAGGATTGGAACCCTTATCATAATTCCTTCCCGTCTCTGCAACTCCTGTATCTTGTACAAATGAAAGCTAGCTGCAAAGAACGTCTTCATAGGGAAGGAAGAAAGAAAGGAGCTGACCCTCACGACAGGGGCAGCATGGACCCCTGCCCCAAGGAGGGAGTACCTGGGTGTCACCGCCCTGTCCCCTGGTCCTTGTGGACTGAAGGCCAGCTACACGACTGTGAGCCCAGAGCAACAGCTGCTTCTGATGCACCAGAGGTGCCCTTTCCAAATGGAGCCTCCTGGCCTCACCCTCATAAATTTGAGTCTTTATGTTTGGACTGGAGCCTATGCAATCTGAACTTGTAAGTGGCTCCCTGATTTAAAGAAATGAAGGCCTACAGGAAAAACGAGGTTTTTACTTTGTATTATACCAAAGCAGGATTATGAAAACATTGATTTATAGGAGTGAATAATGGTTCAGGTTGCAGCCAGAGAACGCTCACACCCATAAAAAGGTGCCACCCGGCCTGTTGTCCTCCCAGTTTCCCCTGCAGTGCTGACACCAAGGAAGCACATCACTGGACCCTGAAGTGCAGCATTTTCTTAAGAGTGTTACTGGCTCCGTGAACCCCATATGTTTCTGTAACCCTCTCCCTTAACTACTGGACCCTTTGAGTTGTTTCCCAGAAATGATGGCCTCAAACTCCTGGCCTCAGGAGATTCTCCGGCCTCAGACTCCCAAAGTGCTTGGGTTATAGGTGTGAGACACCACACCAGGCCTGAAATGATGGATTTTCTACAAGGCAAAGGAGATGCTGAAGGCCCCAGGGCAGATTCCTGATACAAAGATTCACCATCGCCCACAACTTGCCCCAAAGCAATGCCCCTTGTGATATACACTATGACCTGTCCCGAGGGAGGGGCCCCTTCCTTTAAAAGCCCTTGACATGCCTTAGTCAGGGAGACAGGTGTGAGGCAGTTTCTCTTGTTCTCCCCACAAGTTGTCTATTGTATTAAAAATTCCTTTCTTTCTTGGCAGTCCTCATTTTCTTAATGATTGGATCTTTGTGCAATGAGTAACTAGACCTAGACTGAAACCCCTTTGCAGTTTCAACAAGAGAAGGGTCCGGTGTTTTCTTTTAAGTTTTCTTTTTGTTGACTCTTGACCTGTGAGCAAGTAAGTACAGATATTGATTGGTGTTATATGGGATCCAGGCCAGAGGAGTTTAAGAAACTCAGGCTTGAATGAACACAAGCAGTTTCTTCACTTGAGTGTATCTGGGATCTTTGAGAAGGTCTCATATACCTAGAGTTGGCCACAGAGTCTTTCTGTCTCCCCCCCCCCCCCACCTGTCACCAGCCTGGCAACATCTTAGGAAACTAATTTTTTTCTGAACACCTTTCAGAAAGTGTTGGTCTGGATTTTGTAGATATATCCCCTGCCTACGAAGGGAACACAGGGTTACTTAGTGAATTGGGAGTGGAGTTCTCACTAGTTTCTTCTCAGCTCATCCTCTGCAAGGGTCCTTTCTACTTCTCCTCAAGGTCGTGGAATACCTGAGTTCAGAAACCTACCTGCAAGGTGGATGATTTCTTCTTTCCCTAAATTGTTCCTGTTTCAATGTCAAACTGGAAAAAATCTAAGAGATAATATATTCTTTAAGGTTCCACCACTTGCACATTCAAAATCATTGTCAGAATAAATTATAATATTATAAGCAGATGTGAGAAATTTTTAAGAAAGCCAAGTTACACATTTTATGTTCCTCTGCTATCCAAATGATTTTAGATTACTGAAGGGTGTTAAAAATTAAGAATTGCATATTTTTTTAACAGTTTGAGGTTCACAGCAAAACTGGGCAGAAGACACAGAGATTTCCCATATAGCCCCCTGCTCCCCCGCACAAGCTACCTTCCCCTCCATTATCAACATCCCCTATCAGAGTGGTCCATTTATTACAACTGACACATCATTATCACCCAGAGTCCATGGTTTGCAGAGGGGTCATATTTTCCAAAGGTTTGAACAAAAGAATAAAGACATGTATCCACCATGATTGTATCAGACAGAGTAGTTTCACTGCCCTAAAAATCCTCCGTATGGCCTATATCTGAATCTTTTCTTAAGAACGTCATTTCTTCTTATAACAGAACTTGGAGAGTAGGGCTTAAATGGCTTCACTGTTTTCAGAAACAGCACATCTGTGTGTGAGGCGTGGAAACACACAGTAAGCTGTTGACTTAGCCCAGGGAGATAACCAGAAACAAAGGATTCTCTGTGCAAGGAAACAGACAGCAGCTGGCAGAGTCCGGAGTTCCATCCGAGCTCATCTGTGTCTGTCTCACTCTGGCATGGTCCTCCGAGTACGTGCCAAAGGACCAGGACACTTGCACCACACTTAGTCCAGCACTGCCAGCAGCCTACGATCTGGCATTATGAGTTCCGATGGCTCGTGTTAAGGGACAACTCTAGGATGGAGGCCTTTAGCGCCCCATGGACTCACGTGACAGATGACGTTCACCAGTACGATATACTTCCATAGATGCTCCAAATTTCATAAAATCCAAACAATTTTGTAGAGGAGCAAATTTAATGGAAGTATTTATTTTGCTGTATAGTATGTAAAGGTATTTTATAACCATGGCTGCAAATTGGCCAATGAAAACTTCTTAAAATTTTTAAAGGGAAAAATAAATACAGTATGGCCTATATCTTTTTTTTTTTTTAAGTCTATTGGACTGTGTTTTTTGTAATGAGTCGTGACTTCTCTGCATATCTTCTTAACTGCAGATTAGCAAGCAAGTAGCACTATCGTATGCACATAAACTGTTTTATTAAAACTGTCACATATAGGCTTTTCTTTTTTTTTTTTTTTTTGAGACAGAGTCTCACTTTATTGCCCAGGCTAGAGTGAGTGCCGTGGCATCAGCCTAGCTCACAGCAACCTCAGACTCCTGGGCTCAAGCAATCCTGCTGCCTCAGCCTCCCAAGTAGCTGGGACTACAGGCATGTGCCACCATGCCCGGCTAATTTTTTCTATATATATTTTAGTTGGCCAATTAATTTCTTTCTATTTATAGTAGAGATGGGGTCTCGCTCTTGCTCAGGCTGGTCTCGAACTCCTGAGCTCAAAAGATCCGCCCACCTCGGCCTCCCAGAGAACTAGGATTACAGGCTTGAGGCAACGCGCCCGGCCACATATAGGCTTTTTAACATAGCCCTGGCCAAAATGCACATACTACAGTTTCCATTGCCAAACGTAAAGCTTAGCATTTCTGCCTAAAGTAAGTGTTGTCCTCTAGAGCAGGGGTCCTCAAACTTTTTAAACAGGGGGCCAGTTCACTGTTCCTCAGGCTGTTGGAGAGTGCGCACTGTGGGCCCAGGAGGAGTTGGCTGTTAAGCAGGACAGGCAGCGGCCCAGAGGGCCGGATAAATGTGCTAGGTGGCCTGCATGTGGCCCGCAGGCCATAGTTTGAGGATGCCTGCTCTAGAGCTCTCTGTGATGACACAGACCTTCCATATTTGTACTGATAAGTTCACATGTGGCTATTGAGCACATGAAATGTAGCTAATATGAGTAAGGAACTAGGTTTTTAATTTTATAATTTTAATTCACTTGCATTTAAATGGGCACATGTGGCTAGTGGCTATCATAGGAGACACTATACTCCTTAAGTGTCTGTACTTGGGTATGCAATGGAAGACCAAGAACAATGGGTGAGGACTTGCCTGCAGCTGTGTTTGCTAAAGAGATTATCAGGTAGTTTCCCCACAAAGAACAGTACCTCATCCTTCCCCCCAAAGATGAATTCTAGCTCATGTCCCCTAGAATGGCTTGTAGCTCTTAAAAGCCATTTTTTTCAGTTCATTGCAATTACTTTTCCCGCTGACCTCTCTCCAGATTCTCTTCTCCAGGGATGGCTCAGTCGGCTCAGGCTGCTATAACAAAATATCATAGACCGGGTGGCTTAAACAACAGACTTATTTCTCACAGTTCTGGAGGTCCAAGAGCAAGTGCTGGCAGGTTCGGTTTCTGGTGAGGGCTGTTTTCTGGGCTTTGCAGACAGCTGCCTTCTTTCTGTGTCCACAAAAAGAAGAGGGAAAGAGGGAAAGTGAGGGGAGGGGGAGACAGGCTGAGATTTCTTCCTCTCCTATCAGATTAGGGCTCATTTAACCTTAATCACCTCTTTAAAGGCCCCATCTCCAACACAGTCACATGGGAGGGGGCCAGGTAGGGCTTCAACACAGGAATTAGGCAGGGCCACAGCTCAGTCCATCGCAGGGGTCTTTCCTACCTGTGGACCCTGGAGGCTGCGGCCGCCTCCCATGGAGAAGTTGCTACATTAGCCCGACGCACTGCTGGGGCCGCCTGTGCCCAGGCTCAGCGGTTCCGTGGGCCACCAACCCACCCCTCTGTGCTGCTCAGGGCTTCGGGTGCATCCCATCAGCACTTCACCTTGCTTTTGTCCCCTGTCGCTCTCCTGATTGGGAATCTCCTTCATGAGTGGAAGGAGTGAAGTGGCATCAGAGCTCCCGGGCATGGGGATGATTCTGTTCTGTTAATTAAGGGCATAATCCACCATGCTTGTTAGAAAAGAAGCGCTGAGGCCGGGCGCGGTGGCTCAAGCCTGTTAATCCTAGCTCTCTGGGAGGCTGAGGTGGGCGGATGGTTTGAGCTCAGGAGTTCGAGACCAGCCTGAGCAAGAGCGAGACCCCATCTCTACTATAAATAGAAAGAAATTAATTGGCCAACTAATATATATAGAAAAAATTAGCCGGGCATGGTGGCGCATGCCTGTAGTCCCAGCTACTTGGGAGGCTGAGGCAGTAGGATTGCTTGAGCCCAGGAGTTTGAGGTTGCTGTGAGCTAGGCTGACGCCACGGCACTCACTCTAGCCTGGGCAATAAAGTGAGACTCTGTCTCAAAAAAAAAAAAAAAAAGAAAAGAAGCACTGAGAACCTCTGTTGGAGGCTCCTCCTGCCTCCCTAGAGGGCCTGTGCTTCAGCCACCGCCGTCTCTGGCGAAGGCTCTGTCTTTCCTAAAAATCCCACCTGTAAACACATCTTATAAATAAGCCTTCCTGTGACTAATTCCACTTGGCTGTGGTCACCCTACTCTCCTGCACCTCCCCAACTCATAGATCCAGCATTGCTCCTGGGTTAATGCACACTCGTGCCTGCCTGGCTTTAGGCATCACTCAAGTCTTTTCCACAAATACACACTCTGCTTCCTCGGCTAAACTGCAGACTCTCAGATGAGGACTCTTTTCTAAATGCTGCACATTTCTGGGAGAGAAAAATAAAAACTAGTATAGCTTTCTCTCTGTTTGCTGTGCGTGTGGGTCTAAGTAGAGAGAGAGAGAGGTCGACTACATCCTCAGTATGTGTCTTTCTGTTTAATTTGTTTGCTCACCACTGCAAATACTGTGCAGGCTGTGAAGTCAATGGGCTTGACTTTTTAAATCAGGGATTTGGAAAATTATACACACACACACTATAATCAGTCCATTAAAAGTTAGTGACATGGATTAGTCATGGTGAGTTTAAGGTTTTGAATAATTCCTTTTACACATTTAGAGGGTTTTCCCCCCCTAAACAAAGAAAGGTACTGATTTAAAAAGCAAATTTTACAACTGTGATACTAAACTCTGAAAAGTATTATTGAGGTGGTGCTTAAAAGTGACTCATGGATTTCTGCTTATGGCCAACAAACCAGATTTACCTTTCCACCTTAAATAATTAAAAATCAGACAAACTATGAAAGACATCGGTTTTCAGATACCAGACAAGAGGTAGCATAAGACTATGATACTTGAAAGAAAGGAAACAAGAGATGTGAGCCTTTCGTTGCACAAGCTTACTAGAGGGAGGCAGTTTCCAGGCTACCACTCACGGAGCAGGAACCACAAAGAGCCCCACAGTCTTGATGAAATGAGGAGACACAGATCAGAGCTGACAGACCATCCAGGATGGTCTCTTCATCTTAAACTCCTTAACTCACACCTGTAAAGTCCCTTTTGCCACGTAAGGTAACATGGTCCCAGGTTCCAGGAATTAGGATGCAGACATCTATGGGGGGAGACTATCATTCTGCCTACCACACATACCATGGAATACTACTCAGTAATGAAAAAGAATAAACTATTGATATATGCAAAAAAACAGGACAAATTTCCAAAGAATTGATCTGAATAAAAAAGCCAATCCCAAAAGGTTATATATTCTATGATTCTATTTATATAACATCCCTGAAATGACAAATTTAATAGAAATGGAGAATAGAGTAGTGGTTGCTCAGGGTTAAATAAGAGGTGGGGACAGGATGGAAGTGTGTGTGGCTATACAAGGGCAACACATGGAATCCTTGTGGTGATGGAAATGTTTTGTAACTTGACTATATCAATGTGAATATCTTGGTTGTGATATTGTACTGTGGTTTTACAAGATGTTACCATTAAGGCAAACTGGGTAAAGGGTATCCAAGATCTGTCTGTATTATATCTTAAAACTACATGTGCATCTATGATTATCTCAAAATTAAAAATTTAGCTGGGCGTGGTGGCACATGCCTGAAATCCCAGCTACTTAGGAAGCTGAGGTAGGAGAGTCACTTGAGCCCAGGAGTTTGAGACCAGCCTGGGCAACATAGTAAGACCCCATCTTAAAAAAAGTTTAATTTTTTAAAGCACCATACAAAAACCTGCACACAGATATTTAGAGCAGCTTTATTCATAACCACCAAAATTTGGAAGCAACCAAGATGTCCTTCAGTATGTGAATGAATTAATAAACTTTAGTACATCCCTACAATGAAATATTATTGCATGCTAAAAAATATGAGCAAAGATATGGGGGCAACTTAACTGTATATTACCAAATGAAAGATGTCAATCTGAAAAGGCTACATACTGTATTATTCCAACTATATGACATTCTGTAAAAGGCAAAACTGGAGATAATAAAAAAATAAATGTTTGCCAGAGAGTAAGGGGGAAGAACGCATGAGTAAGGTGAAGCCCAGAGAATTTTTAGAATACTGAAACAATAATGATGGCTATGACACTATAATGGTGGATACATGGCATTATAAATTTGCCCAAACCCCATAGAATGTCCAACACAAAGAGCAAACCTTGATGGAAACTATGAACTCTGGGTGACAATGACGTGAATGTAGGTTTATCACTCGTAACAATGTGCCACTCTGGTGGGGGATATTGATAGTGGCAAAGACTAGGCATGTGTGGAGGCAGAAGGTAAGTGGGAAATCTCTGTACCTTCTGCTCAATTTGCTGTGAAACTAAAACTGCCCTAAAAAATAGTCTATTTAACAACAACGAAAAAAAAAGCAGAGAAAAAACTTCCCAACAAATTTTATGAAGACAGAATTAACTTGATATCCAAGTCAAAGACATTATGAGAGAAGAAAATGACAGATGAGCTTTCTTCCTAAACACAAATGCAAAAATCTTTACCAAAATGTTGACAAAATCAAATCACACAATATAAGAAAAAGATAGTACACCATGGGCAAGACTGGTTTTAACATTAAAAAATCAATAGTAGCCCAGCACTTCGGGAGGCTAAGGCCAGAGGATCACTTGAAGTCAGGAGTTCGAGACCAGCCTGAGAAACATAGTGAGACTCCATCTCTACAAAAAAAAGGTTTTTTAATTAGGCAGATGTGGTGGCACATGCCTGTAGTTCCAGCTACTTGGGAGGCTGAGGCAAGAGAATCATTTGAGTCTAGGAATTCAAGGTTACAGTAAGCTATGACTGGGCCACGCACTTCAGCCTGGGCAACAGAGTAAGACTTGTCTCTCTAAAAAAAAAAGAAAAGAAAGAAAGAAAATAAAAAATCAATAAGTTCATCATAATAAGAAAATCATATTATCATCTTCATAAATGCAGAAAAGGCATTTGATAAAATTTAACATCACATCTTTATCTTAAAATGTCAGAAAAACAGAAATAAAAGGAAATTTCCTCAACTTAAAGGACATCTAAGAAAAACTGATTTGAAGACTAAATGCTTTCTCTCTAAGTTTGGGAACAAGGCAAAGATGTCCACCCTCATCTCTGTTATTCCTCATTGTAATGAAGGTCCCAGACAGTGCAGTAAGGCAAGAAATAATTATATAGATGGGTCTCATAGAACAAAGGATATGACCTTCTTTGATCATTTATTTTGCCCTTTGCACTAAAATTTGTTCTTTATACTCAATGTTACTTTATTAAATAATCAGCTATTTTATGGGAAATTATCACATAAGTTATAAATTGCATATAATAATGAATTATCAACAAATGCAGATATGAGAATCATACAGAAGCTTGATTTGGGCTGAGCTATACAAGTAGTATATTACTTCTTCCTTTTAAAAGCCTGCATACGCTAAAGCAGAGATTCTAAACAAAGGGAACAATTTTTTTCTATTTTAATCTAATAATGGTATTTATTTCAGCAAACCCTTAAGGAAGTTTACCAGCAGAAATTCATTCACCTAATTAGGGTGTGGTCGAAAGTGATAAACTTTGGTGGCAGATATAGGGCACTCAGACCACCACGGAGCCTGGATGTGGCCTCAGATTCCTTCACAACACACTGCTCTGGTCAGTCACCACAATACATCTGAGCAGACACACCAGATACAATTATAGAAAATAATAATAATGCCCTGTAATAAAGTGCTTTTACTCGAGGTGGAAAAAAAATCTGTAATTCAGGCTCTACTCATTCAGGCTGGCATATCTGGCAAAAGTCTGATTAGGCATGTCTGTCTTTTAAAATATTAAGGTACTCATATCTTAAAGTAGTCCAGCCACAAAACACTATAGCATAGAAAGTGTATCCGAGTGTTACAGCTCTTTTAGAATTTGTCTAGCAGGTTTTCCGGTCCTCACCGGAAGACTCAAATTAAAAAAAAAAAAAAAAATTAAAAAAGAGACAAAAAAAAAAAAGAGAGAGAGAGAGAAAGTGTGGCTGTGATAACTGCATCTGATATGGAAAGTTCATAAAGAAGTTATTAGTGTAGTCTATTTCTTATAAATCAGGAGTTTATGGCTACCACTCTGGACACTGAAATATGCTCATCTCGAGATAGGTACACTCAACTCTAACAGTTCCAAAAGTTAAGAGAAAGAATTGGACCTAGCACTCCATGATGCCGGTCTCCCAGCCCACAGGCACGTTGACTCCAGGCCCAATGCGGGTGGAGCCCTCTCTCACATTTCAGCAGCCGGTCCTTAGTGAGAGCACCAAACCCTGCCAGGCACACTGACAACTGTCACAGAAACCATTACAACAGAAATGGGGTCTTCAAGAAATTGCCACAGATTTTTGACAGAGCCAAAGTTACAAAGTTTAATTTAAAGGTGGTTTTCAGTGTAAACCTTTCTTTACAAATTCCATCTAGCAGTTGAAAGAGGATCCCTCAAAGTCGACTATGTATCTAATAGCTTGATTTTATAGAGGAAATCCTTGATTTGGGGGAATGTAGATCTTTGCTTCTTGGGTTTCTAAGCTGCACGCATGGGAATGGTGGAACTCAAACTTTAGGGTAGCGTGGTGCAGCATGGAACCCACAGGTGGTTTAAGGTCCTCCGTGGGAAGCAATTGTGTTTTTTGAAACTATGTCAGTAGACAGGTAAGACTGACCTCACCAGAGCAGGGAGGGTTTTCAAGGACCAGCCTCCGTGAGATAAACCTTGCAAAGCAAGCACTAGACAAAAACAGTCATGTGTCACCCACCCCTGGAGGGATCTCTCGTCTGCCTCAGTGCCATGAGCCAGAGGTCTCTGAGGCTGGTTGTTTCCAGGGACACCCCACCCCCCACCCCCTCACTCTGTCACTCTTTGTCTTCAGGGGGAGCTGACCATGACCAGCGACATGGAGAACTTACAAAATGCCCTGTACTTAGACACGGTGCCAGAGTCCTGGGCCAGGCGAGCCTACCCTTCCACAGCAGGCCTGGCAGCCTGGTTTCTGGATCTGCTCAACCGAATCAAGGAGCTGGAGGCTTGGACGGGGGACTTCGCGATGCCCTCCACTGTGTGGCTCACAGGCTTCTTCAACCCCCAGTCCTTCCTGACTGCCATCATGCAGTCCATGGCCCGCAAGAACGAGTGGCCACTGGACCAGATGGCCCTGCAATGTGACGTGACAAAGAAGAACAGGGAAGAGTTCAGGAGCCCTCCTCGGGAAGGGGCCTATGTCCACGGCCTCTTCATGGAAGGTGCCCGCTGGGACACACAGGTAAAGCTCAGGATGAGCCAAAGGGCTCCTCTAGTACACATTGCACGTGCACGTACACACTGCCCCCATAAAGTGTGATGACTAAAGGGGTGTCCCTGCATCTTTTTACCTAGATAACATGTCTTTCCTTGAGGCCATCAGGCCATTTTCACCCAGCCAGGGGTGGTGCAAAGCACACAGGCTTTGCGGCGGGAGCAGACTGGAGAGGTTAACAGTGTAGACTCCAAAACCAGACTGGCTGGATCTGAACCAGAAACTGTATCTGTGACCTTGGATATACTTTCACCTCTCCAGATCTCAACTGCCATATGAGGAAACAGATTCATTGTGAAAATTAAATGAGTTAATATGTAAGACACTTGAACAGTGCCTGGCACACAGTGACCAAAATGTGTTGGAGTTAGCTGTCCTTGCTGCTGTGTGTCTTGGGGGCATCACTGCACCTCCCTGGTCTGCTTTCCTCATTCGTGAGCTCTCAAAAGGCAGGAGTCCCTTTTGACTTTCATGTTATTCTATGTCAGCAAAGAGGAGCCAGGAGATGCCATTTAAAGTGACATTCTGAAAGGATTCCTCACCGAGGGCTAATGAAAACTGGAGTCACACAAGATTGAGAAGATGTTTTGTCATGCATAAGGAACTGGCAAGCAAGCTCAGAAGGCTGGGATAAGTGAAATAAACAAGGATGGATAACTCTAGAGCAAGTTTATGCTTGTTATCCACATGATCCGGAAAGAGTGCCTAGTCAAGTATCCCACTTGGCAGGTGACGCTAACCTATTCCTAGCAGTCAACACTAAGCTAATCGAGTAAAACTGTGAGAAGATCTGGAAGATCCCAGGAGGCCGTGTGAATATGCACACAGAGATGCACTGGATTCAACAGTACCCCAAAAAATTCATGTCCACCCAGAACTTCAGAATGAGACTTTATTTAGAAATAGGGTCTTCTGGCCGGGCGCAGTGGCTCACGCCTGTAATCCTAGCTCTCTGGGAGGCCGAGGTGGGCGGATCATTTGAGCTCAGGAGTTCGAGACCAGCCTGAGCAAGAGCGAGACCCCATCTCTACTATAAACGGAAAGAAATTAATTGGCCAACTAATATATATAGAAAAAAATTAGCCGGGCATGGTGGCGCATGCCTGTAGTCCCAGCTACTTGGGAGGCTGAGGCAGCAGGATTGCTTGAGCCCAGGAGTTGGAGGTTGCT